>JANKYE010000005.1:9415359-9426605 GCA_032467995.1 Erythroxylum dillonii | reverse complement strand
AAGAGGTCTTCTTTGTGGATCACTCCACCCATCACTTACAATGCTCACTCCTTTTAGATTCCATGTATTCTTTATAGAATGAAGAAGCTTCTCAATATGTTCTCTTTCTTTGTCAAGTAAAGTTGTTCTCAACTTGTTGTAACCTGGAGAAACATAACCACTAATATAATTATTAGTGGCAAAAGAGAAAGCTCTGATGAAATCAAGATTCCTTGCAAGATGAAAAAGCAATCCTGAAGAGTAAAACATTCTAGCTATCTCAAGATCTAAATTTTCTATAGCTTGTATGTTGAAAGCATCCTCTACAGGTCCAATGTTGTCCCCCTCTTTCTTGAATCAAAACTACTAGTAAATGATGTTTCACCAGTTGAGAAATTTTGAGATTGACTAGATAAGGGTGGAAGAAGGATAGGTCTTGCCTTGGAATTTTCAATCAACAATGTAGCTTCATTGTCAATTTTTTTAAGTTCTGTCACCTTTGAGGATGAAATGTTACCACAAACTCGAATTCCCTTACCTGAAAATTTCAACATATGCATCTTTACCCTAGTGTAAGAACCTCTGAATGAGCTATGGCAAAAACTACACTTAAATTCAAAGTTTCCACCATCCTCTGTTTTATTTTTCTTGATCACATATTTCCATAGTGGTTTTTCTGGATTTTCTTGTTCAACACTATTACTAGAAGCCATGGAAAAAGGAGAATAGTGGATTGAAATACCTAATTAAGATACCAAATTATATTAACAAACAAGTAAAGAATATCAAAAAACAACAAAGTATTTTTGTATCAATGAAGAAAGCAAGAGCTTGTATCTTAATTAGACAAATACAAAATTCCAAACATTGGGCAAATTATTTTTTCAGAAAAGTCAGCTTATTTAATCAAGAAATTAAACATGGAGCAGCATTACAACAAAAGCAAGCTACGTAATGGTTTCAAAAGACGGATAACATTTATCTAATACTTGAAAAGTGAAAATAGTCCTGAACTTTTGAACATTTGTTAATTCCATTGAGTCAATAGGTAACCAGTTTTCTAGTTTTGTACATCTTAATAATCCAATGATGCCAATGAGAAGTGTCATTCCAAAAGCCATACATGGTCATTAAAATAATGAGAAAACACAGATGTCGATTGATCTTGGCCCAAAAGCTACACATGGTCATTAAAATAATAACAAAACAGTACACAGATGGTTGATTGATCTTGGAAGAGAAAGCTACACTTGGTCAATAAAATAATAAGAAAACAGTACATGGTCGATTGATTTTGGAAGAGAAAGCTACACATGATCATTAAAATAATAAGAAAACAGTACATGGTCGATTGATCTTGGAAGAGAAAGCTACACATGGTCGTTAAAATAATAAGAAAACAGTACATGTACAGATGGTTGATTGATTTTGGAAGAGAAAGCTACACATGGTCATTAAAATAATAAGAGGTCGTGTAAAAACCCAAAAGCCACACATGGTCATTAAAATAATAAGAATTTGGAAACACCGAAACACAGATGATTGAAAAGAAAACACAGTCTACACAGATGATTCAAATACTAAGTGGCGATGCTTCGTGACGGTGACAACTTGAGCTCGACGTCAACTAGAAAATAACGACGAGCGACAAGCGCTTGAGGGGGTGTGGACAGCTTTGATTGAAATGGATGAGAAAGCTAGGGAGCAAGATTTGTGAGAGACATAAATTGGCGGGACAGAAGAAGAAGGAATTTGAGAAGTTCTTTCTTAATAAGAAAAACGTCGACTATTCGCACTGTATCCAAGCCGTACTGAGCCGTATTCACGCCATATATGCACCGTATCCAAGTCAAAAAAATATTTAATTATTCGGACACGTACGGACACGTGTCCAACGCGTGTCCGTGTCGAACACACGGTCACGGCAACATTTTGTTGTATCTGTGCTTCAGAGCGCAAAATCATGTGTAGAGCCCAGTATCACAACTTCTTCAACCGAAACATTGAGAACATTTTGAATCACTAACTGAAGGCTTTGCAATTGCACTTTGTCTTCAAATGATAAGCATTTCGACTAAAAGATGAACACTCATGTTTTGCAAATATCATCCTTATGGTTAACAACGACGACTGGGCAACAAAAAGTTACCCAAGAAATATATTTCCTTACGATCTTTGTTTCTTCCTTCCAGAAATATAATTGCAACGATGTCAATAATTCATCCATTAGTAGTAATTCAATTCAAATAAATTCATGATATTGCTAAAAGGATTTAGCATTGCAAACTAAAATATAGGTTTCACATTGCAGCTTGAATAGGGACAATTGCCTAGGGTCCCTCCTTGTTTAGTGAAGAGACAAAAAACATTTCCGTCATCTTTAACAGTATTAAGTTGACTTGATGCTTGGATGGTAAACATGATATATTGGAGCACAACATACTGTAGATGAGTATCAAGTAGACAATACAAAACAAAAGTTACGAATCCAACAAAATTTCACAAGACATACTCATCACAGAGACGAGATGGAGTATTTGTCAAATTGCTAATATGGATAAGGCTACATATTGCTAGACGTCTTCAAGCTTACGTGTCAGTGAAATTTATACGAATATTGTTGTTATTATTGTTGCTAATGTCATCTGTGTTCTATCAACTTTAGAAGTGATACTGGAGACCGTTAACTTAAGCATCAAGTTAGTGTTGCTGGACTCGGAATTGCATCACCATAGTTGTAATGGATCTAGCTTTTTAACTTGACTAAACTGATTCTTTTGGTTGATACACCAATGTCAATTGGCTGGATAGTTTTTAATGTACCCGAAAAAAGATGAGAATTGCCTGGATAATTTCTAATGTACCATAAAAAAGTTAGGATAGCTGGTTGCAGTATTTCCCGAAAGATCTAAATCTAAATGTCCTTTATGGTCTACATAGTGAGATTTGGGAAAGAAATGGCCAATCATTAAGTGCCCTTTTAATTCGACCAGCTAACCTTAAATGTGTTGAGAATTTAAACCTTCCGAACCCACACTCAAAGATATTTGATAGACAAAAATATCAAAAAATAAAGAAATAATAACAACAAAAGATAATTTACGTGGAAACTTCCAAACCGGAAAAAAAAATCCCGAGCAACAAGAAAAAATTCACTATGTAAAAAATCCTTACATTCGCACAATTTTTTCTCTCACCTAATCCCCCAATACACTAATATACCCACAAAGAAATATCCAAGATAAACTCTCCAACTCTCACCTCAAAAGAAGAATTTAACTAGAGTCAAATTTATCATACAAATCTTTGATTTTATATTGGTGCATTTAAAAGGAGGTAGCAATTTCTTTATATAGGCAAAAATCTTGCTCCAATTGTTATCCCCAACTAATATGGAACAACAAAGGAGCTAAACTCGACAAAATGAATTAACTATTCTTAAGTTCCGTTTCAGCTCATGTTTGTATTGAAAACTAAAGATTACAAAATAGTTAGCAGGGTTTTACATATAATAATATAATTGCCAGGGAAAAATATATAAATAGTAATCATGAATCCAAAAGACCTCACATTTTTAGTCAAACAAATTATCCATTATCTATTATCTGATATCTGATATCGGTCAAAATCATGTATTTGATTTAATCAAATCAAACTTGGGACACCGCTTTACAGATGATGTAGAAGAACCAAGGCCAAATCAGAATGATGTAGAACTGAAGTTTGAATCATTTAGAACTATGATACTATAGGAAGGTTTCATTCGTAGTCTAAAACTGCTGTAAAACTGAAAATCCTACGTGTCTTTCCTTCATTCCGGAAGGAAAAAAGAGGAAAAACACTTCCACGGTCTATATCATTTGATCCCACGATATGGTTCGCCTTTGTTAGCA
This sequence comes from Erythroxylum dillonii, assembly GCA_032467995.1. Classification (NCBI taxonomy): domain Eukaryota; kingdom Viridiplantae; phylum Streptophyta; class Magnoliopsida; order Malpighiales; family Erythroxylaceae; genus Erythroxylum; species Erythroxylum dillonii. The sequence goes on along the minus strand of JANKYE010000005.1, from coordinate 9,422,733 downwards.
ATATACAGAGATGTATCATACTAAAGTTCATCTTTTTCAGGCACTTGACGGCATTGTTCATCCCAATAATAGGGAAACCTGAGCTTTGCAGCAATATGGGGCATAAACCAGTCCTCATATATGAACCTGGTAACAGAAACCAAAATTATAAATTATAAGATCTTGCCTCTTGATAATTAAACCTGACCTGAGTCCTAGGAGTTCATATCAAGGATGACCTAATACTTTAAGAAAAAAAGTGGAACTAAATCTAGAATAGAAACTAGCCCTCTTCTATTAGTCAGACACTAGCAGAAACTATACGTTTCAACATTTCGCTTGTGCATATGATTATGCAAGAGGAACCAATATTTCAACCAAGACAAAGAAAGACCCCAGTTGCATCGTACAACTACATTGGATAAACAGAACAAAAGAAATAAGAAAAACAGTATGCTGTTGGTTAGAGCAAGAATCAATGGATGGATGAATCGATACCATGTATGGCTAGTGCAAAACAAAAAGAGATTACATACACTTTCACTGGTGGACGAGATATTATAGCAAGTAATTGCAAATCCTCATGTCTGTTTGAATTCCAGACCTACAACAAGTTATTGGTTAAATCAGAACTTAGCAGAGAATGGTTAAATTGCTGGTTTAATCTCCATTTGCAAACTGGGATAAAACTGAAGAACAAAAAAATAATAAAGAGGATATCAATGCTGTACTAACAAAATCGTAAGCACAAAAAGAGGACAATTTACAACCAGAAACCCTTCACTTTCCCAGAACTTATACAATTGGAGTTCAAACACCTTAGCATTTCTGCAAACATCAAACTGCAACTGCAAATTATAGAATTGGATATCTGTATGTACTTACACGATTACATTCAGTCTTAATTTAGTAGTCCAACAAGTGCACTAAACATGCTTCACCAGATTGTATATGCAATACGCGGATAAAAAATTTTGGCTGAAAGACATGCAGAATCGAAATGTAGACATGAAGATATTTCAAAATCTGTGAGACTGAAGTTTGTGAAACAATTACTGAAAAAGAAAAAAAAGAAAAAAAATATTCAGTTTACTTTCCAGAAAATGATTATTCATCGCACAAAGATTTGGCTTATCCTTCCATATTCTTTACTTTTCCATAACACAAACACCTATAAATTGCATAACCTGTTCTGTGGCAATAATATGAGAAAGGCATACCTGGTGAGCATCATTAACAGGTATATGAAATGTGCTATTGGGGAAGATGAAGTGTTCTTGCGGCTTTCCAGGGTACTTCTCATGGGAACTTGAAGCAAGAAGGAGAGTACCACTTCCTTTCAGCACAATGAAAACCTCCTCACATGAGTGCCTATGAATCGGTGTGCCCGAACCTGGAGAAAATGTTTGAAGCCACACTTCCACCTTCAATCCAAGGAAATATGTTATTAAGGCATCCACTTGCCAGTCATAATTTACATTGGATTAATCACGTTTCAAAAATATAGTTCCACAGGTGGCCAATTTAGATACAGACATAGAATGCACCTATATTCCAGTTTGCAACACAGGATAACAAAAATCTGACTTATAACAGATGTTTACATAGTGCTAATATAGGTCTTCCTCCAAGGTTCTGCAACAGACTATTGGACTGTATTTTCTTCACAGTTACAAGCTACCAGTCGAATGGTAAGCCATTTGAGGTTCCAAGCAAACAATGTAGCACTCAAAGATGTGGCACAACTGTCTTATTCATATAAACCAAGATCAGAATAGGTCACAATAAACATAAACATGGGCGCACACCTCCTTCAGACCATGGAGTACAGAGCCAGCAACAGTTATGTGGGAAAAACCACCCCTTCCATAATTATCCTGAGGAAGCTCACTGATATTCCTCACAAGAGGAAAACCTGCATAACACAAAAAAGTACTATGACCATCACCACATATCAGAGAAAGCATTTTCTTTCCAGATTATATCACATGGAAGCATGATTGTTGGGATTTCACTTGTAATCTTCTCACCCAAAGTTAGACCAGACTAAGAAACCAATTCAATATAAACCTCATATGTCAAAACATAACAAACGTTCATATCAAATTCCCAGCAACACTTGCAAGTAACAACATGGCTAGTTTAAGCATCTCCCTAGCTCTCACAATCTAGAACGTTACTTTATATCAACCGTAGCAGAATCAGCTATATTGTACCAACGAAACTAAATTAACTTACAGATTTCCGCCCGTAAAATCAAATTTAAAAAACAGAAAAAGGTAAAGGAAATAGAAGAAAAAGAGCAGCAATTTTGATAACGACAAGAACTTACCCTTAATAGAGCAAGAGGACGTTCCGGCTGCTATCGCCGGAATAACAAGAAATCTCAACAAACAGGCTAAAATTAGAGGAGGCCTCGTCATTTTCTCTCTCCACCAGATTGTATGACCTTCTGGTTCCCAGTAACCAAACCGGCCACTCTGGATTTTGAAATTTTCAGGGCTTGAGCTGCTCTTATAAGCAAACAAGGGTCCAGAATCGAGAAGACTCCGACTTAAATTTAATGTTAAATTATTTTATTAAAAATTAAAAGTTACTTTTTACAGTTAAATCTAAAAATTACAGTACAGTTTTCGGGTTTTTTTTTTTTTTTAACGATTAACCCTACCAACAACATACACCAAAGGTTTATCTTCATTCCCCAATTTCCCAATATCTATAGCTGCACGCGACGGTGAGCTTGACCCATTATAGCTCTTCTCTGGAATGCCACTGGTTTTGTGTCTCGGTGATTTCGCCCACTAGTTCAGTCTTTCAAAGCTAAGGTAAAAGTCGATGCTTGAAGCCACGTCCAATTCTTCCCTTCTTTGTTTGTGTTATAATCAAAGCCGAGACCAAAATACGAGCTTAATTCACCATTTCATTGATGTTCATATTGTGCTCTAGTTTTTAAATAATTTAACGACCAGAATTTCACTGGAGGGTTAGTGTTTCCGTTCTTTCCCCATTAACAATAATTTGTGTGGTGTTCTTATTGGTGATTTTGTAATGACTACAGCTCATTTCTTGATAAACTTGCTTTCTGTTTAGTAAGAAGATAGTTGCTTCGTTGCTTGCAAACGCGTATTGTGAATGTATTTTTGCAGATTCTTTGATCAAGCTAAAGCAGTATGCAGATTGGAAGTCATGCTGGCATTACAAGATCCAGTTTCTTGCTTGTACATCAAGAAATACCCGTAATTATGTATCTTAAGTTGCAGTTGAATTCTTTCTCAGCTATAAGAATTCAAAGTAGTTTCACGAGAAGAAATAGATTGATTACAAGGTTTGCATATTCCGTTTCTGAGAAATCAGTGGGGTCAAGTTCTGTGGGTTCATCTAGGGCAGACAATGTTAAGTTGGGCCGGAAGCATGTAGATTCTTCGTCTCTTTATGTTCATCCTAGCTTGAGGGAAATGCAGAATGAGAAGGTAGTGAATCGTGCCAAGGTTTATGAATTTCTGAGGGGACTTGGTATTGTTCCTGATGAGCTGGATGGGTTGGAACTTCCTGTGACAGTGGAAATTATGAGGGAACGGGTTAATTTTCTTCACAAATTAGGACTGACTGTTGAAGACATTAATAATTATCCACTTGTTCTGGGTTGTAGTGTCAAAAAGAACATGATTCCTGTGCTTGACTATCTGGGAAGATTGGGGGTTAGGAAAGCAACTTTTACTGAGTTCTTAAGGAGGTATCCTCAGGTACTCCATGCCAGTGTTGTTGTAGACCTTGACCCTGTAGTTAAATACCTTCAGGGGATGGATATCAAGCCAACTGATATTGCTAGGGTGCTCGAGAGATACCCAGAAGTTCTAGGATTCAAGCTTGAAGGAACCATGAGCACATCAGTGGCTTATTTGGTTGGTATTGGAGTTGCAAGGAGAGAAATTGGAGGGGTTTTGACCAGATATCCAGAGATTTTAGGGATGCGAGTAGGCCGGGTGATCAAGCCTTTTGTTGAGTATCTTGAAAGCTTGGGTGTCCCCAGACTAGCCATTGCTAGATTGATAGAGAAGAGTCCTCACATTCTAGGTTTTGGAGTAGAGGACAGGGTGAAATCAAATATTGAATCCTTATTAGAGTTTGAAGTAAGAAAAGAGTTGCTTCCTTCTATTGTAGCACAATACCCTGAGATTATAGGAGTTGACCTGAAGGAAAAGCTCCCTCATCAGAGAGATTTGCTTTGTTCAGTTATTGAAATATGTCCGGAGGATTTTGCTAGAATGGTTGAGAAGATGCCACAAGTGGTCAGCCTTGGTAGAAATCCTATTGTAAAGCATGTGGATTTCCTCAAGGATTGTGGGTTATCCTTGCAACAAGTGAGGGTGATGATTGTGAAGTGTCCGCAGTTACTTGCTTTGAACCTTGACATTATGAAACGTAGTTTTGATTACTTCCAGAAGGAGATGGGAAGACCTATGGATGATTTGATTTCTTTCCCAGCATTCTTTACCTATAGTCTGGAGTCTACTATTAAACCAAGGCATAGGAAAGTTGCCGAAAAGGGGTTAAGGTGCTCTCTTTCATGGTTCCTCAACTGCTCCGATGAAAAGTTCAATCAACGGATGGAGTATGATACTATTGACATGGAGGAGATGGAAATGCCATCATTTGACATGAATACTTTGATAGGATCAAGAAGTGATGAGTCTGCTTCTGAGTACGAAGAAGATAGTGATGATGAGTAGATACAGAGCATTGCCAAGTGAGCTTTACTATGTTCGCAGAGCAAAATTTGGTTTGGACGTGGGAAGGTGTGGCTTAGAGATTATCAGGTGAAGAATGATATTTTAAAGTTTGACCAAGGGCCTCATAGCTTACCCTCCCAAGCAGATGCTCCGCTCGAGCTCCTTCGAAGTTATAAATAGAATTGGTCCTTCTTTAAAATGTGAAAACTAATTATGCAACATGTTTTGGCCGTTATTTTAAGATCTACTTCCTCTCTTTTACTGGTATTCTTTCTATAGAGTTGTGTAGTTTTTTTCGCCTTTATTTGTAGTTATTATCACCTTTTAAATGAGTTCGTTTTTTTCTGATTCGACTCTAATGGTTAGATGCTGCAAAATAGCCATCAGAGTTGTTTAGTCAAGCTCAAAGAAGCTCTGAATTGTGCTCCGTACATATATATGATTCTTAGTAATTATACATGCAACTATTCTTTACTGGTACTAATAGCAGAGGCAAAGTAACCAGCACTACACTATATTAGGACAGTATTAGTATGCAAGGTTATCTACTCGAAGCTTCAATTTATATTTTGTTTACTAAATGAATCATATTTGAGTAATGGCAGCTAAGCTCAATAAAGATCATGATCAGTTAAATTGGAGGTTCATTAACACTACAGTATATTTCAATTTAAAGGCCTTTTTGTAGATCTACATTACAATTTGATACATGAAATGATGCAAAATATTTAATTTGAATAACTAAATAAACTAACCTGGAATGTTCATAAGCAGTTTAATGCTAATCGTGGCTTACCTAATTGTAAAAAATGTTTTTCTTTCCTAAGGGAGGAGTAAAAGCAATTTGAAATTGAATAAACAAAAAACTTATTAAGTATGCAGAAAGTCCTAATTAGACCAATATAAAAAACACAAAATCAACGGTCATCAGTCACAGAGCAGCTTAATCTTTGGACGCCTTAATCTTTTTGTTGCTATTCCCACTAGTAGCAACCTTTTTCCCAACATCCTCAGGAACAGTATCTTCCATAACCTTTGGAGATGTGAAACTGAAGTGAGAGATGGGCACATCTTTGTAGTTGGGGTTGGCCCCTAAAAATGCTGCAATTTCATTCCTAGTTCTCAACTTTTTTCCTGTTGGAGTGATGTAGTAAGCATCCATTTTGGAGAAATCTCGTCTGAGTACAAGGCTCCTCTTAAAACCTTCAGGTGTCTTTGGGAGGCCAGGCCGGTCAATGACCCAAGTCCGAGTAGCATCGTACTCAATGTCAGCAGGATCATCGCATGTAATACCAGGTTTCCGGTCGCAAACAAAGGGCTCTTCTACAATTTTACTTCTGATTTCTTCATACTCTTCTTGTGTTGCTATGACCCTCCATTTATAGCAGCTGTTACACTGTGCAGCATAAGTATCGATGGAACGTAGTGCTGGCGTTGAATCCTGGAGTTAAAATTCAACTTATTAAGGCAATAACAAATGCATATTATCAGTTACTGTAACACTAGCTTACTCAGAAGAAAATTACCTATAAAGGGAAAGGGAAGACCAAGACGCAACGAGACCGGCATAATCCTACAGTATGACAGCTCGACAACGTTTTACTCATTCAACAAACAATCCCACTATGCCAGATGGGGCTAAAAAGACCATAAAGTCAGTAAAACTCATCCACAAGACATCATCTTTTGCACCGAATGGAATGCCTACAAATCACTAAAAACCTAAACCCCATCTTTTCTATTCCTATTAAAAACAATCATTGCCAACGCAAAAACATTAAAACACCGTTTGACTAATGCACCAATCTCCAGAATCGCCTTTCCTAATTTTATCAGACAAACAACAAAGTAGCACACACCCAACACAGACCATACATACAGAAAATGCACTAACCCAATAATTATCGCTCACATAAACTAATCTAATCCGATATCAAAACGATGAAACGATAAACGTGGATTCTGGAGATTAAAAATCGAGTCATATATAAGCAAAAACATAAGAATTAAACTTTTTATAAAATTTCGAAAATCTGTACCTTCGACGACGTTTTTGGGGTTGCCTGCTTGTCCTCAATCATTCTCCTTTCTCTTTTTTTCCCCCCTCTCTCTCTCTATTTCGTCCCTCTTTTGCACCAAACAACTCGTATTTAAGCCGTGAGGTGAAACACTGGGATTTGCTAGTCGTACCGATATACCCACATTTTACGTAACTGACGCATCCAACTGTTGAAAAGTGGATGAGTAACTCAATGCCCGCGTGGGTCCCATGCGGAAGGAAGACCAGCGCCTGCAGCTCACGGGGACTCTTTTAGTCACTTGGATCTGGACCCGGAAACGAATAGAAAGCGGGGTCCACATGAGGAACCTTTTGAACGTCAGCCTTAACGAAAGGTGGGCTACAGTGGGTCCCATATACTCCTTTGTTTTCTTTATGTGTGTCTTGTCGTTTACGCGTGTTAGTTTCTTTTACTTTTTCGATTTTTCGTTTTGTTTTTAAATTTTATTTAAAAATTTATTTATTTAAGATTTTTTTTGGGTTTAGTTTTGGTTTCTTCCATTTTTGAAAACTAAAAAAATAGTTTTTTTTTTATTTCTTTTTTATAATGTGATTTATTATCAAGTAAATATATATTATTAATTATTTAATAATTTAATACAATTA
>JANKYE010000005.1:9317905-9336490 GCA_032467995.1 Erythroxylum dillonii | reverse complement strand
AGGCAGCTGGAAGTCAGACCACTGCTAATTGGACCTCTATCTCAGCAGCTACTTACAATGTATTTGTTTAGATATCATTTAGTGCAGCCCACATAGTTAATCCGAGTAAACAAGGCTTTTTGTTTTTGCGAAGGTCGGAAGTTGGTCAAAGGAATAATATTATCAGTTGCTCTAACTCTTAATAACAATCATGAAATTTGGTGTGCTACAGGATACATACATAAACATGAAGCAAATGGAGAAAACAAGTGTCTTTTTGGCATACAGAAAATGTATGCACGTCTCAAACTCCGGATTGGAGATTATTTTATGTACAGGTAAACTGTGTTGAATGTAAGAATCACAAATTTTTGTTACAAGATACAACTTTATTGGAACTTGGCAAAAACATGAATTGCTTCATCCTTTTCTTTCACGCAATCAACATAATCAGTGTTACGGAAAGATATATTTACCACAGAATTTTTCTAGTAGAAATGTCGGCCCCGAATTCTTTTCTTTATAATAGGGGCAGGAGCTTCTCCATTTCCAGGGAACTCCCATTTGACAACATCTCCATCCCAGGAGGAGCTAACAAGCATGGGATAATGTGGGTGCCAACTACAATCTCTTACAGGAGACTTGTGATGTTTAAGCACTGCAACTTGGGCTCCAGTAATCTAGCCAGGACAACGACTAAGAATTAATAGATTGTGCAACTGGTAAATATAACCAAGAATTGCATACCCTAATTGATCTTTAAGGCATTAGCTGAGAAGAACAGCATTCTATTGCATTTTAATTAACTGCCAAGAGAAGGCATCATCCGTACTTGTAAGTAGAGACCAGGAGTACATGGGCAGACAAGTCATGCAGATGAAGGAAAATCAGTCGATGTCAGTTACTTACCAAGTCATATATGTAGACACAAGAATCATGAGATCCTGTGTAGATGTACCTCTGTCCGGTACTGAGATTCAAGAAATTAAAGCACACGTTAGTTGCCAAACAAAGGACAAAAATCTCCACCAGGTGAAAGAGTAAGTAATAGCTAGATTTACCAATGTTATAGCCAAATCGTGGCAAAAAGTTAAGAACTACTAGCCTATTGACAGATTCTTGGGCAAGAATTAGGTCTACAATGGTCAGACAGTAATGCAAAGTGGTAAGGAAAATATTAAGAAAAGGATGTACCTACCTATATGACGGGGAAAAGTAGCAGCGAATCAAAGTACGCAAGACTGAGTGGCCTTTATATGTAGCCACTGATTGATCACCAGGGTGGTTTAGCTCTCTGGCCTGGGGTGGGTAGTCCATCCATCTGTAGTCCCACTCATAATTCCTGAGACCCACAGCACTTGCAAAAAGAAAGAAAGTAATTAGAGCAATTCATGCGGTCTAAATGTTTCTCCCTCTTTAACACACAACAACTCACGTGGTCAATGACAGAAAGAGAATGCTTGATTTATAATGATGCATATATGAAAGGCAACAATTAAAATATGCATTTATGATGAAAATAGGCGAGTAGGTTATCTTGCAATTCACCATTGTTCATATAATAAGACTACAATAAGCTAATGATTACAAACATAAACCTTATGATAATAGATACATAAGTTCTTAAGAGCATCATATAACTAATATATCAACATCAACAAGAGCTAGACTGAAGAGGACTACTGGAGATGAAGTATACCAAGTAGTAGCATTAGACGTCATCTTGCGGATATCCCATAGTTTGATAGACTGATCTTTACCGTTGGAAATAAAATAACGACCATCCCCTCGACTATCAAGAAATGAAATGCCTTCTAGATGACCCATTAGAACTCCTGCAGGTTTCCCTTTGACCATAAAGCAACGCCTATCCCACACCTAAGCAACATTCAAAGTTATCCAGTATCCTTACGGAATCAGTTCCCTAAAGTTGTTTTAAAAAACAATACAAACCCTTTTTCTTTAATTAACAAATGCAATAACTTTGAGCAAGCTAGCCGTGACTGAAATAGGAATTTGAATAGGAACACTATGGACAGAGGTATTTCACGCAGAGATTGCAGCACATAAAACTATCTTACCTTACAGAGACTATCATCACTTCCAGAATATATTAAATGGCCGCTCTCGTCAGCAAAGCATACAGTGTTAACATCAGACTGCAACACAAAATACAAATTACTTTGGGACTCAGAAAATAAGATAAATACTTCGTTGATTCTTGTTTGTCATGCAAAAAGAAAGAGAGGGAGAGGGAGTGGAAACCACAATGAAGCCACAAATTGATTAAGAGCTTCCAACAATAGAATGATGAGAAACAAATGATCACAATGACTTGATTCCTTCCAGCTCTAGCATCCAAACTACATTTTCATCCAGAAGAATGATCTATATTCTACATAACAATCACAAGTCATAACATTATAACCTTAAAATATCTATGGCCTGCACCACATTTACCTAACATGAGGATGAAAATTTTAATTAACATCCCTCCATTTGCTTGAATAACTGTATGTGCTGCCTTGGCAAATGACAAGTACAGAAAAAAGGAACCAAGACGAAAAGGACGCTGAGGAATTTCAGATATCCTCTTAGAAGTTTTATTCACCTTATTCACTTTACTTCATGTCTTAGTTAGTTATAACTGTTTATATATTGTCTGCTTGTGACAGTAAGCTACAGCCCATCCTGACAAACATACACTTTAACTCCCAGGGAAGAGACCTAGGAAACAAACCAAGAGGGGATAAATTCTTTAGTCCACATGTTATGGGTAAGCTTCTCTATTACACTCATACAAGAGTTGGTTGAAGGATCAATGCACCGGGAATTCTAAGGAAGAACCAAGCCACCAATGACTATATGAAGGATGACACTGGAAGGAGCTTAATGAAGTATAGGATCTCACTGTGTGTGCCAAAATTCGAAGAGAGAGCTTATTTGCTTCAAGATCATAGACATATATTGAATCATCATTAGTTCCTGCAACAATTTCTCGACCATCAGTAGAAAATTTTACAGAGAAGACTCCAAAGGAGTAGCCCCCATCATCAGCAGCAGTAAAATCCAATTGATCGTGAATCTCCTGTGAAAGAATAGAATAAAATATAATGCAAATACTTAACTAAACATTGTTGATAATCAATAATGAACTGCTTTGTTCCATAAGGAAATCTATAGCATCTTCACATCCAAGCAAATGGAAAGAAGAAAAGTTAATCAATTACAATCAAAGTTAGAAACAATTTTTTTGCACTAATGGTGTTAGAGAACACAGTGCTTGGTTTCCCAGCATAAACCTTGAACACTGCAGAAACGTATTTCTGGTCTAGCTTGAACTGTACCATCATCAGTTAAGAACAAAAGACATAATTCAATCATGTTTTGTTTTGATGTTTTCTTGTAAATCAGCAATAAATTGCACAAAGTCCAAAATTTTACTGGTAGAATACCAACCAGATATAAAGATTATGTAGAAGAACCAACAAAAGACAATAAGGATACCATAATAAGTAAGCATCAGGGTACAGAAACTATTTTCTATAATGGCTGACAGTACCATTAACTAGTTACTAACTGTATTGATTATAAAGGTCAAAAGCTAATACTTACTGTAATATTTGCATGAGATTCTGTGTCTGAAGACCCAATGTACACAATATGAACAAAAGGTGACATGCTGGCATATACCTGCAATAAAATTAAACAATAATTTTATCAAAAGGACGAATGTCACTTCTTAGGTTGCTGACTTTTAAGAGATGCATATTCAAGCTGTCGCGTACAAATCATAAATAAGAACAAACATACTTAAATAAAGAATATGTCAAACAGATTTCTCAACAGTTAGAAAGCCACTGTAAAATGATCAAGTGAATAGAATAGAATTTTATCCATCAGCGAGTTCGAAAGGGAGAATGATAGGTGTAAAAGGGAAGGTGTCAACAGAAAAAAGTCGTATCATTGCTTTGTAAAGTTAATAACAGTATCAATATACTGATATGTCAATTATACAGGCAGAACTTTTAAAACATGAACCATTAGTTTAATGTGATGGATCTTCTACAACTGCGTATATGAGGACATTAAGTGCATTTGTTTCCATCAATTGATAGTTTGCCTCTTGCATTTGGTTTAAATATATATTGTTAATTGTGGACATCAAAGATGCGAAAATTTAATCATCCAGATGAATGAACTCACAACAAATCGCTGATCAGGGGACAGAGATGTATCAGTCACAGTCCAACGCAAACTTTTGGTAAGAATATTTTTCTGAACCTTCCAGCCCTTCTCAACATTGTATATTCTTATGTGGCTTCCCTGTAACATTTTTCAAAGAAGGTAAGGAAAGTTAAATGCAAGTGATAGTAAGTAAGCAGTGCAACAGAAAGCAACAAATGGAAACACCTGAAAGCCAGCAACAAATAGGGAACCATCGGCAGAAAATTGTGATACGTAGGCTCGGCTGGTCATTTGGTCAATAAGCCAAGGCCCATTGACAGGCAAATATCTGCTAAGCACATGACAACAATCAGCTGCTGAGAATCTCCCTCTACGTGAATAGTTACCTTCTCGTCCTGCCAGCATCTTCACTGTTGAAACAGGTAACTGCATTTTACCGGGCATGTCTTGTCCCAGATGCTTATTAGGACCTGATTTCAGCTTTGTGAGCTGTGCAATTTCATGATCTAAATTATTCAATAATTTACTGGAACTTTGTCCACTACCAACTTCATTTGTACTCTTTCCACCATCACAAAGTTCAGATTCTATCTGCAGTCTGCTCATTGCATAACCCATTGCGTCTACGGAAGGCCTGCTAAAAACAAAGTACATTTTGCTCAAAACAAATTTTCATACATGATTTTGCTAAGCCTTCATATCACATCAGTTTGGAGAGTTCCCTATTCCATGTCACACCTGAAAAAGGAAAAGAATAAAAAATCATTGACAAAGAAAGACACTGGCTAGTGAATTATTTGTTGAGGAAGAAACGACGGTAATTTACTTCCCACGACCCAATCCTCCTCCATACTACTTAAAAGGTATAATCATCTCACTTCTATCTAATATTCCGCATCACATCTAGTTAAAATTAACAACCATTTTCAGAGGATGATCATTTACGGCAGTTTGCAGGAGAACATGCTTAACAATCCTCAAAGCTCTGAACCATAAACCACTTTGTATATATGTATATCCCCACCTCCACAAGCATTTAAGGGCACAAATTATAGCACAAAACTTCTGAAATTTCAATCATTATATCAGACTCACCAAGTCACACGCATGCAATGATTTCAACAGACTTTCATAGAATTAATGACAAAAGATCAAGCTTCTCTTTCCAACTCAGAATTAAGTCAAATTCAACAGTTCAACCAGATGTCCACAGCTTCAAAATTCAAAGTTTCTTCCAAGTTTTTCAGAGTATCAAAAGCTAAGATCACCATTTTAAGAGAGAAACGAAAGAAACTTACATGATCAAGAACGTGAATCAGTGACTGACAGACACACACCTAACAAGACTGCTGGTTGCTGGGTCGAGGCCAGCCAGTGACTCGTGCCAGTGGATAAACCTCGGATTTTTTAATGATATTTCAAGATTACGGATGAACAGCACGACATCGGATCAATACACTTGAAAGGACCGTGTCTGTGTAATCTGCTATTACCACCTGTCTAACATGCCACGTGTTAAAACATATATTTTTTAGGCCCTCCTAATTGTAGGCCCATAAAATTCAGGACTTTCACATTAGGACCAGATTTAGCCCAGATTTATCAGATCAGTCCATACCCTCTCTCTTTCTTCGTCTCTCTATCTCATCTCGTCTCTTCGCAGCCAGTTCTGTAGCAGCAAGAACAAGCAGCAACTAAAAACCCACCTTAAACCCTGCAAAACGAAATGCTACTCAACGACTATTGTCAGATAAGATGAAGCGAGTGTGTAGTATCTCGGACACTGCTCAAGCAGATATGCTCGGCAGCCTTTACAAATCGTTTTCGAAAGCTAGACTCCCCACACCACATATCTTTATCCTCACAAAATCTCCAAATCACTGGTTTGCCCGCGATCTCTGTGCCCAATCCGACGCCGGTTCACAACCCACCAGGGTTTTCTCCAACATCATCGCGCTTTTCTCCAACAGCTTCTCTCGAAGTGACGACAAATACAGTGAAGATCTCCGCAAAACGGTGTCTGGTTTGGCGGACGAGGTTGTTCAAAATGTTGGGGATTTTGATAAGGTTTTTGGGATCTTGGACGAGAAGGGAGAGCCTTTGTTTAGGAAGTATCGTGGTGGGTCCGCTTTTGTTGAGCTTTTGAAGCAGTTGGGTTCATGGCCTAACCTGGCCTTAGAGGTACGGATTGGCTTTTCATTTTACGGGATTATGTTTCAGTTGTCTATGTAGGTTTGTTGATTTTTAAAATGAGTTTGTGCGCGGCTTGGCTCTTCATCTGTCTGTTGTATGTGTCCCTTTTTCTTTTCTTTTCTTTTTAAATTTTTTATGTGAAGTGGTTCTTGAGATCATTCCTGTTGTTATGCTGAGATGCTTGAAATTGCTGGAACTCGATGCCATATGAAACCAGTAGAAAGTGTTTATGTGATTGGTTTGTTCCATGATTAGGAGGTTTCGATGTTTTAACTATTCGTGTTTGTGAAAGCAAGAAACTTCTTGTTGGCTTTGAGCCTTTCAATCTTTTTAGTGTTTTCCTAACTCTTTTTCTTCTGCCTTTTCTTAAATCTGTAAACTTATGTTATTAGCAGGTTCTCAACTGGAGAAGAAAACAAGCAGATTGTGGCTTTCCTATGACATCAGAAGAGTACTCCAAGGGAATTAAGATTGCGAGTATGATTAAGAATGTTGACCTTGCAGTAGATATATTCACTGAGGCCAGTTATAAGCGTATTAAGACAACCTCTACATATAATGCCCTCATGAGTGCTTATATGTACAATGGTCTGATCGATAAATGTCGGGATCTGTTTCATGATTTTAAGAAAGAAACAAATTGTGCTCCTTCTGTTGTAACGTATAACATTCTTATATCAGTATTTGGGCGATTGATGTTGGTAGATCACATGGAGGCAACATTCAGTGACCTAAAATCTTTGAATATCTTGCCAAACTTGGGCACATACAATAATCTAATTGCAGGATATTTGACTGCATGGATGTGGGATAGGATGGAGAAGACTTTTCAAACGATGAAAGCGGGCCCAGTCCAGCCTGACCTAAACACATACTTGCTAATGCTTCGAGGCTATGCACACTCTGGTAATCTGGAGAAGATGGAAGATACATACAACTTGGTAAAAGATCATGTCAATACAAACGAAATTCCTCTGATCAGAGCTATGGTTTGTGCATATTGTAGAAGTTCTGTTACTAATAGAGTTGAAAAGATCCAGAAATTGATAAAGCTAATCCCTGAGAATGACTATAGGCCTTGGCTCAATGTGTTGTTGATTAGGGTATATGCACAAGAAGATTGGTTGGAGGAAATGGAGAACTCGATAAATGAAGCATTTAAGCATAAAACTACCGTGACAACAATTGGTGTGATGCGGGCAATCATTTCAAGTTATTTCAGATACAATGCAGTTTGCAAGCTCATAGATTTTGTAAAACGTGCCGAAGATGCTGGTTGGAGAATCTGTCGGTCTTTGTATCACTGTAAAATGGTCATGTGTGTATCACAAAATCGCTTGGAGGAAATGGAGAATGTTCTTGGTGAAATGGAGAATTTCAACATGGATCCTAGTAAGAAAACTTTTTATATAATGTACAAAGCATACTCGACATATGGTCAAATATATAAGGCTAAGCAAGTAATGGGGTTGATGTGCAAGTACGGCTATGGGTTTCCTTGTGATGTATCTTCATCTTAAAATACATGCCGATGCAGTTGCATATCAGGCATCATCAATTCCAGAAGGCAATGGACTGATACTATGGATGGTTCATCAAAAACAGTTACATAGCATTGAGATTCCAAGTGTTTCATAGGTATGTTCTTTCGCATACTTGCTTCTTGTCTAATTATGTTGTGTATTAATCATCTATAGACTATTTTTATGCTCCTACTTTGCTAATACTTTGCTAATATAGTTATTTAGAAGAGCAGTCTCATATGTGAAACATGGCCTAAGTTGGAAGTTCCTATTTCCATGCAATTTAGTGTTCTTTATGGATCAGTTTAAAAGGCTAGAAGATTGGAAAGGGCAAATTTTCTACCCAAGCACCTAATTTGGTGTGTTGGGGCTTTGGTTGTTAAGAGCATAGAAATAGATCATCCACTACTATTGCAAAGAGTATTTTAGCACTATTTGTACTTGGCTTTTCTCTTTTTAGAAGACAAATAGGAAGAAAAACATATTATAAATAGGTTCATCCTCCAATAAGGAAAACTTTTTTATGTTATTGTACCTTACCATCCTTACCACTATGGGGAGCTTAAGGGATAAAAGCATTCTCTAAAATGATATGAGCCACAACTCAATAATGTTTGTTGTACGATGTACATTCCAGTGGTTGTTTAGTTTTTCCTTTATTACAAAGTTCAATTGAAGTTCACTTTAAGTTACCCTTTTCAGGTTAGAATTCAAAGGGTATTAGGATCAAGTTAAAGTTAGATTCCTACTTTAGGATTACGTTAATAGGATTATCCCCAAAATCATGAATGTTTCAAGTCATGAATAACAAGGGATTTGCTTTCTAGATTCTGAATAGCAGCTTTAAAGTTTGATTCTTTCTTTCTAGGAATGATTTCTTGTTCCTATTCCCAAATGATAGAGTGATTTCTAGTTGTTCCAAAATGAAAGGAATGATTTCTAGTTCCTTTCTGATACAATACGAGTGATTCCTAGTTCTGTTTCCAAATAGTAGGAGTGATTCTTAAATCTATTATTTGCTTTCCAAAATCCACAATCACCATTTTAAACAACCTTGAAATTTAAAGTCTCCATTATTGTCAATTCAAGTACCTCACTCGTGCAAGACACGTACCCGACATCTTAAGTGATATCCAAATACGTACTCCACAAGGGTGGCATGCTAGAGCATTCATATTCTCTTATAAGGCATCATTAAGAAAGACACAATAATTAAGAATCCAAAATTTTCACATTTCATTTCATAAAAACCAAATATACATTATAGTTTTACAAAATCATCCAAATATGTACATTATCAAGACTAATTACAGAATACGCTACATACATGAGGAATTATACAAAAATTTCTAACTGGATCCTTTAGTCTCAGCTGACCGACCTTTGAGCCATTTCTTCTATCCAAAAGTACAAGAACTATGCATCTTGTAGAGTCTCTCTATTACTAGTATCCTTTTTCGGTCCTGAAATATCAACGTTGCAATTTTGGTGAGTTTTACAAACTCAGTAAGGTAACCATCATCAATGGTTAACTCAATTCACACAACATATCAACATATATAACCACATAATTCACATCGTTTTATTTACCATCATGTAGCAATGTATAGCACTTTGTTCACACTTTTCACGTTCTCATTCAAATACAAGTCAATAGTATATTTCAATCATTCAAACATGCATATTAAATGTATATGTAATGCTCATGAGACTCATTTCTAATTATTACGTTGTTGTTACGGAGTGCCTATAACTATCTCGTAGTCATTGTGGATATCGAGCTCATTGATAACTGTCCTTTATCCATTGGAAATACAGGGCTCATTATACATAGCGAGCCTTTGGCTCTTAATCACATTCTGAACTTTAAGCTTATTTCCGGTGGCTACTCAGGTCACAACTTTCATTATTTGATCATGCATTCATGTAATAAAATGCATCACACATATTCAATCAGTCATTGTTTCAATCAATTACATTCATAGTCTCATTCACATTTATTATCGGACCTTGGTCCGGCATTTAACAATCATGTTGAGTAACACTTATTTCGTCAAATTCATATACAAGAAACAGCTCTAATATGTCATTCATGCATCAAACTCCTCGGACATTCAATGCCCGAAATCAACACAATCAATTTCACAAAATAATTCAATACAAAATTTAATACAAACAAATAATTAAGTGAGACCGTTTAGGTTACTCACAGTTTACTCCAGAAAGCTATTGCTTCAAAGTCTCGGCAACGTCTGGATGTTGACGCTCAATATACTCTTCTAAATCATGCAATACATACACATTTATACACATCACAATTTTGCACAATTATAAGTATTCATTTATGCACAAATGTATATATGGAATATGTACAATGCATGTTCAATAACAATCCCGTGTACATTTCCTTAATACGCATCTCATAACCAATTAACAAGATCTTTAAATCATTCCTTAATACTTAATACGCTTTCCTTACTTTAATCACTCAATCCAACATCAACTCGGCTCATTCAAGATCAAAATCAAGCCTATATATCTGTTAGGAAAACATTAATAAGTCAATCATCTATAAATAAATATATCTTGGGACAAAAGGTATGAGTATAATGTGAATGAAGATGTTCATATGATTGTAGTTATGATTCAAAGGAGTTGAGTAATATGTATTAAGTAAATGTGAATGAGAATTTGATATTATGAGAGCATATAATGTTATAAGAGAAATGACGAAAAATTGAGTTATGATAATAGAATAACCAAGTGTTCTTGTGGTGTAAGCCTAAGAATTACCTAGACACATCAAAGGATAAAGATTGAATGGTGAACTTAGATTGATCATGTACAAATGAAGTGTAAACCTAAGTTCAATTGAACATATATGAATTATGAAATGAGAATGAGCATAAGATGTGAATTTAGATAATATACTTGGGATTGTCATTGAGCATGCATTATACACAACACATATACATATGTATGTGATTGAGTATTTATAAGATTGTGCAATTAATAATGTGTGCAATGTGTGTTGCATAATGTTGATGTGCAGGATAAAACGTCCACATCCAGACTTTTCCGGATCATGGAAGCTAATGCTAATCTGGAGCGTACTGTGAGTCGACCTAAATTGTCTTACTTTAAATGATTATTCTGTTTAAATTATGTATTGAATGATTATGTGAATGTGATTGTACTGATTCCGGACATTGAATGTCCGAGGCGTTTGATGCATGAAATAAATATTGGAAGTGCTCATTGAATGTGAATTGGATTGATTATGTGTTTTCTCAAATTAAATGTTGAATGCCAGATCAAGGTCCGATGACATGTGAAAGTGAATGTGTAAAGTGAAATAAAGTGATTGATTGATCTTATGTGATTGATGCATTTTATTACATAAATGCATGACAATATAAAGGTTGTTGTAATCGGTATAGCCACCGAGAAAGAGCTTAAAACTTAGAAAGTGAAAAAAAAAGCTCTCAGAATGTGATTAAGAGCTAAAGACTCACTATGTATAATGAGCCCGATATCTCAAATGGATACGAGGCAATTATTAATAAGTCCGGTATCTATAATGGATATGGGATAATTGTAAGTACTCGGTCACAACGACAATAACTGAAAGTGAGTCCCATGTGCATTACATATACAAGTAATATGTGTGATTTGAATGATCGAAATGAACTGTTTGATTGCATTGAATGTGAAATGTGAAATTGTGAATAAAATAATTTTGTGATGCTACATGATAAATAAAATGATGTGAAATATGTGATTGTATGTATTGATGTGTTATGTGATTGAGTGAGCCATTGAGGATAATTCATTCACTGAATTTGCAAAACTCACCCCAAAATTGCAACATTATTTTACAGGCTCAGAGGAGTTACTCCAGTTAGACAAATTAGAGTTTAGCCGCTGCATTCAAGTAAGAGATAGAGGTAGGGATCAGTTCGCATCTGCATTTATATTTCTTTATTTTCGTATCAAATTGTGTATTCCACAATTATTGTACTTTGGTTTATTTGAATAATTTTATTTTGTAGCGACTTTCCAAATTGGAAATGGTTGTAGTTGAGATTGAACAATGAGTGTAGTAACACTCATGAATGAAAATGTTTATGAATAAAATGAATCCGATTTGTTTATTGATTTTTTGCAAATGTGTGTGTTGTTTTGAAAAATTTATTATGAGCTTTGTTTGACTGACTGTTATAGCATACTACTCTCGATGAGTATGTTTTGAATACTGCCGATATGTTCGAAGATATGCCTTATGAAAGTGAGGTGTTACTGTCAAGTCTATATAATTTTACATAGTAAGCACCTGCACATGTAAGGTGCAGTTTGTGAGAACTTGCTGCCTATACTCGGGGTGAAGATGCATCATCGAAAATGGTTTATTAAGAAATAGAAATGATATAGAACATGACGAATTTGCCTCTGGTGTAGCACATAAAAAGATGGGGGGTTGAAAACCAGTGTAATACAAGTTTGCAATCGATGCAGTTTCTCTTGAATCTTAGTTCTTGTTGAACCTAACTTCATCTCTATTTGCAATTATAACCTTGAAATTGTTCTTTCTCCTTGTCTGTTCTCAAAACTTTTGATATGAAGTTATAAGAATGAACATTTATCTAAATACTAGCCATCAAATTTGCTATTTGCAAGGGAAAGCGTCAATTAAGCCCTGACATTTACTCTGTTCAATTGAAGGAAATTGATGTGGTCATTTAAACAAGGTAAAATTTCAATTTTCTGAAGTTGAGGGGGTTGATTGAATATCGTGGTGCAAACTTTAGGAATTTATTGTGTCAAAAAGTTGGCCCATAGATTGGTGATGGGAGGATGAGTCGTGCCTTGTTAAACAAGATAAAATTTCAGGGCGGTTTGGCTTGATTTTATTTTGGTTTTTCTGTGTCTATCAAGAGGTCATCTCTGAGTTATTCTAATCTCAATGTTGTTGCTTATTCCATTGTTGTCTACCACGCAATGCACATGGATTGTGATAGGCCCGTTTCCGAATATTGACGCATTCAGTGTCTGACTCAAAAGGTTTTTCTTGTGGGATTGTCCAACCAATCCCTGAAACCAAAACCATTCTTGAATCAAAATAAGATTGCTATTATGATATGACCTATTAATTCTTTCCAAATTCTAAAAGAAATCAATTATTACAAAGACAAGTAAGTGAAGCTTGAAGTGACAATTACTTGTATGCCAAGTTGGTTTTTAAATAATTTACAAACCGGCCTTAACAGCTCAGCAAGTTGGCTCTGGTTTAGTTGGTATTTGGAAGTACACAAAGAAAGGTTAACCCATGCATGTGTTGAAAAGACAAATACCAAATGTGGTGTGAACGCCATTAAAGAAAGTAGGGAACAGTGTGGGTGTGGGGGTACCGGCCGCACCCAATGTAAGGAAATTCACAAGATTAAATAAAAGACAGTGACAATGACAATGACTTTGAGTAATACAATATTTGCAGGCATACACAACTTGGGCTTGGGACAAATTCAGACAGGACCCCATGCTAGTGCTAGTAATAGTAATAGTAAAATGAAAGAAAGTTTCAAATGTGAAATGCTTTTTGGGTTGGATACTACTGCCACATGCAACCTAAGCCAGCAAGTAGCAGTGTATTGTATTGTATAAGCAAGTCCCCCCTAAAAAGTCAAATTACAAGACAAAGTTCTCTGTCCTTGTCCTGTAGCTTGGCTGGTTACAATACCCGCTAAGTAGAAAGTACCCTCCCCAGTCCCATCCCATAAAAACGAATCCGAATGGTTTGTTTTTCCAAGTGGTCCACTCCACCTGTAACAAAATTGATTTAGCCTTTTGCCCTCATACTTTTACCAAACCCATTCCTGTATTTGCATATCCCAACTACAATTGGGCAACGAACAAGGAGCTGACAAGAATTATTCAGTTTTTGATCCTGATGTCTTTCCAATCATTTTTTTCTTACATTTATGCTCTTTTGGCGGACAGGGCTTTGACTTGCTCTCTGTGATCGCGTTACATCATATCATAACGACGTCGTGTTAGAGACTTGTACCCACCCTTTTCCAACGTTGATTGTTAGCAAGTTTAGTATGGTCTATACGACGCCAAGTTGAGGGTCAAGTGCGTATATATCATTACCGGGATACAAGTATAGAGTGGAGATGATAATGATTTAGTGGGGAATCAATTTTTCTCCACTACACAAAAAGACAAAAATTAGATGAATTGGAATCGGTAATCTTTGACGAGTTCAAACTATGCATGTCCTTGGAATGGAGACCATTAAAGTCAACTGTCCTACTATTGCATACACTCTTTCTCATTAAGTTGATATGCTTACCAGTTACCAGACTTGGTCGGTCGATCAAACTGATACCTTACAGCTAAAAGCATTGGTAAGGAGACAGGATCTAGGCTTGCAACGTTACCAAAATCTTTATATAATTCTGGAACACAGGTATAACATACAAGCTCCATATCAAGATGGATGAATAAGTTCCAGTCCAGTCATGTTCTGAAATTAGTGCTTATAATTCCTAACTTACTAAAAACAACTGATTAACCCAACAAAGATCACAACACCCCACTTTTTCTTCCCCCGTTACTCTGTGACGGAAGCTAAACAGGGGTTGGTTACACCTCTGATGGTTCAGCCAAATTCCACGAACAAGTTCTGATCCTGGGATGCCTGGAGCTCGCCTTCTGATCAGATGGAATACTTTTATGAACCCAGAACAACAAGTACTCTTCAGACCAAGAACAGCTTGAATCCAAAAACATACAGAACTCGATATCACCCTCATCAGTGACATTGTGGTAAGAAGTAAACGGTTCTACACAAATCTTGTAACTACACACCAACACTTTCAAAGGGGCAGAGAGTGGGGGAGAAAAAAAAAAGTGAAACGTGAAGCTTTTTGTTACGTATGTGGCTCCCTGTAGTTAAGAGTAAGTAGAGTATTAACAGTTAAGGATTCACGAAGCTTTTGATCTCATCCATGAGGCAATAAAAGTGATCGTTATTTGGCAAAAAGTAGAAACCTATAGTAGCTTGTTTTAGATAAAGAAGTTTCACTTCATGGCCAGCTTTCTGGAGCCCTTGTGCATAAGCCAACTGCCAGTCTTGCATGAGATCCAAACCAGCCACAACAACTAGACTTTTGGGGAATTTGAGTCCTTCCAATCTTTTGGACTTGGGGCCAAATATATTACATGCTGGATGGTCTCTGTCTTCACCTTCAGGTAGAAAAGCTCTCCAATACCAATCACGGTCTTGAACCGAGACAAAGTACTTGCCATCCAATGTTTTCTCTGCTTCTGTTCTTTTCTTACCACCAAACATTGGGTGAAGAAGCATGTTACCAATTACCTCCACTTCTGCCTCAGCTGCTCTCACCGCGACATGGTGAGCTATATTACCTCCTGAGCTATCACCAGCCAAATAGACGTGAACCTTAGAATCTTTACCACTTTGAAGCCATGTTCTGGATTTGACCCACTTCAGAGCTGCCCAACCATCATCATATGCACATGGATATCGATACTCTGGCGAGCGTCGGTAATTCACAGACACCACAACAGCATTACAAAGACTAACAAGTCTGCGACAAAAGGTATCATAAATAGCACTATTGGCGGATGAATGAGCGAAGCTTCCACCGTGAAAGAAGATAATCACAGGGACAATCTCAGTGGTGCTCAAGGGCTTCTCAAGATCCACAATCCCCCATTGAGTCTCGTTTTCAGGGGCTGGTCGGAAAACACGGTTTAGGAGACCAGAAGAACGGTCAACGTGATCAAATGAGAAAACCCCATCTACTGGAATCGTATTGGCAGGGACTTTACGTTCAAGGAACTCTGCCAATTCACGGTTAAAAGTCCCGTCTGGTCGGCGAAGTATATTATATGCCAATTTAAAGTTGGAGATGAGGACCCACGTGTTCAGTGGAACAACCATCTGCAAGTACAAGTATTTCAGAGGATTTTAAAAGGAAGAGAACGAAAGGTTCATAAAGCTCTTTAGGTAAGAAGCGATCTAATTACGCTTCCATAAGATTCAGAAAATATATCAAGTTTACTTTATTCCCAGAACTCGGAATGTCAAATAAAAGCTGAAAAAAATCCATTGCCACTCAATCCATTAGGTAAGTAAAGTTGCGGACAAACAGAAACAAACCGGAAACCACTCGAATCACAGCCCCAAACGACAAGCTATGTCTACCGGAAGCACCAGATAGAAACAAGTTTAAAAGTTGATGGAAGTCAACATGTTAACGAATAATAAGATCACAGAGTCATTCGTTCCAAAATAGCAAAAAAAGTGTAACTCCAATGTCGTAAACCAAAGTAAAAATCTAAGTCCCAACAGGTCATAACAAAAAGGCCTAGAACATGAACAGACTTGTACTAATTATGTCAATAGAAAACTGATCAAAGAAGAGAGAGGATTGCATGCGAAGATAAGAAAACAGGAGTCAGGGACAAAAGAGAATACCTTGGATTCATTAAGGTTGACCTCATTGCCACCAGCCATGAAGATGAATTCTTCACCCAAAACCAAAAAACTGGCCTATACACTAGTCAGAAAACAAACAAATTGCCCCTTAAAGAAGGAATGAACACGTGCCCTCGTACTCAGACCATCTCACAACCTCATTTTTCTCGACCCCAGAACACCCAACTCAAGACGACAACAGCCCAACAACACCGGAACAGAAAAGCAAGCAAGCAAGCTTAACAGCTACGTAAAGGAACAGTTTTGATCAATCCTGCCCTTACAATATGTGATTCCTGTTCAGTACGTGAGAGTGAAGGAGCAAGCAAATAAAAGGAGACGAGGAACAGTGAGAAATCAATAGACAGTTATAGGGGATTGTTTGAGAAGAGAAAGAAAGTACGTAGAGAGAAGATATGGATGGAAAGGAATAGAAAAGAAACGGATTTGAAGAGGGTAAATGGTAAGTGAGGGAGAGGGAGAGGGACAGAGCGGAGAGTCAAAAGAGGGAAGGAACGACGGAGATGGACGGAGACGACAAAAGCAGGCGGCCAAAATTAAGGTGTTCTTGTGGGTCCTACCTACTCCCTCTTTTTCTGTCTTCTTTCTCACGTAGACACTCCATCCATACCAATACTAACTGCCTCTTTGTAAATTGTAACCAAGTCACTTCTCACCACCCTCTCTCCTATTTTTCCTTTATTTATTTGAAATTATCGTTATCTTTTAAAAATTCATAAAATATATCTAATGTTATGAGATAACGGAGTTTAAGCCTAACAATAATAATACTCCTTTCGATTTATAATAAGTGTCGTTTTAAAGGAATGCATACTTATTAAGAAAGTCAATGAAATATATAATAAACCTTTATTAATTATATATTAAAATACCTTAAAAATATATCTAAAACGACGTTTATTATAAATAAGAGGGAATATAATTTGTTTGTTGCATTAAATCTTGAAATATGCAACTAAATTTTTGTTTTTTTTTTAAATGATGCAACAATTTCTTAATTGTTAAAGAAGTCCTAGATAGCCAATTTCCAAGTTTGGCAATAGCTGTACGCATGAGAAATTAAAAGCTAAACGTGAAGGAAAAAAGAAATAAGGGAAGCAGGCAGTAGCAGACAAAGACCTTGCTGCGTGCGGCCGACGCCAAGGCACGTGGCGACAAAGGGTTCCGTCTCGACTTTTTTTGCCTAACCCCACCATCCCTCTTTTCCCTAAAGTACCCCTGTCTCCTTCCCACAACCACGACATCGCCACTGAGGAAGACACGTTTTTTGTCCTCTAGGGGAAAGCGCGTGACGGCATGTCTTTTGTCAGGGCTTGAGGTGTCGTTTTTCGCCTTTCACAAATTATTTTTTCTTTTGTTTCTAGGGTCATCGAATGTGGGTTTTGGATTTTGTCGTATTATATGGTTGTGTTCTGTACATCTCATCATCAATTTGACACTTGTCTTCAGCAGAGAGCTCTGCCTGTTATGATGCCCCCAACCTCCCCAAGACATTTCCCCTCAAAAGTCTTGTTCTTAATACCAGCTGATACGATGATCGAAGCCCTCGTCGTGGGGCCCCCTCGAAAACTCCCCGTGATGGGAATTACTGACTCTGTTTTTTGACACGTGGTTCTTTGACCTCGATTTTTGGGAGTGATTGGTAGATTTTTTTCTTTCAATGTGGGACCTAAGTAGCAAAGAACAGATGCACCAATCCCCTTCTCCTGGATCTCTGGCCGTTGGTTTTGATTTGTTAGAATGATCGAAACCAACGATGTTTTATAATTTTATTCTATATCAGACAGCTGAACAGAGACCGTAGGATGTGGTTCCTTGGTGGGGAATACTCGCAATTGATAGGGTAATCCTAAGATTGTTTTCTTTGTCAAAGTGGTCACTCCTCGCTCCACGTCACTACTCCATTTTCATGCGACTCATGTCTGCACGTATTTGTATACTTTAGACCTAATGTTGGCCGTTGGACTTGGTCAAGGACACTTTCTTACCATCACAAAAATTTGGATTTATACATAATTTATCTCATTCTTTTTGTAATAAACATAACCATACCCTTAATTTCTAGATTGAAATACAAATTCAACACCCCTATCAAGTCGTTTGTTTGATTGGTCTTATAATTATGAACTTCCTTCTAATTTTATATCATTTCACATTTATAAGGTAACCATACTC
>JANKYE010000005.1:9244720-9256357 GCA_032467995.1 Erythroxylum dillonii | reverse complement strand
ATAACATAATATATTAAAAAATTATTTACAATTTTATAAAATTTAAGAACTATTTTATAATTTTAAAAAATTACTCAAAAATATTTACCTGAGTAATAGTAATACCATACCGAGTTTAATACAATATTGATAACATTATCCACAGCCCATTGTTTCGTAGTCTTGCAATTACACGCTCACAAGAATATAAATTTTACAAAATAAAACTTACATTACAATTTCTCACAACCCAAAAATCAGTTGCGTTAATTGGATTGAGGAAGAAAAAGGAAAGCATAAGTCAGTCAGCGAGTACACACTACACATGTAATGTACTCACTGTTGTATTTATTTAATCAAAATTTAAATGGGTTGGAAAAGAGAAAGAGGGGGGGTGTCCATGTCCATTGTTCACCGTTGGGTCCACAACAACTCGTCCTAGACTCAGACTCAGACACCTATCCTCATTCTCCACTCCACCATTTCCCCAACTCATCTTTAGTCAGATTGCGATCACATCATTTTTATGATATATATACATGTTCAAACATTACACTGCCAGAAATACAGATCTTTGGGCTTGACTCTTGAGGGGGCTCAGCTCGGCGATTATGAGTTCTCCAAAGCCATGGCTACACCCGGCTCCCACCTTTCGCTCCCTCGAGACCTACTGGGACTCCGACGATGACGCTCCCGGTCCCCGATGTGCCCACACTCTCACCGCGGTCTCCCCCACCAAGTCCCATGGCCCTCGCCTCATTCTCTTCGGTGGCGCCACCGCCATCGAAGGCGGCTCTTCCTCTTCCTCATCCATCCCCGGCATCAGTTAATTTTACTTTTCAATCACTCTGAATAAAGTTTACTTTGTTCAAAACTATGCTTAAACCACATCGCTTGTTGTTTCCGTTGATTTTTCTTTTCGTAGGATTGGCTGGAGTCACCAATTCAATTCATTCTTATGACGTTCTCACTAGGAAGTGGACTAGGTAGGTTACTACTTTCTTTCACTCTCCGTCTCTCTTTCTTATTTGGTGTTTGGGAAAGTAAAATTTGGGCGTTAATGTTCTTCTACTCAATCAATCAGACTACGACCCGCCGGGGATCCGCCGTCGCCTAGGGCCGCTCACGCTGCAGCTGCAGTCGGCACTATGGTTGTCTTTCAGGTTATGATTAAATAATTTTAGTCAAGGCTGAATTTCCCTTTGGAGCTTATTAGTTATTAACTCTCTGACGTTGGAATTTGTGGTCTCTGGCTAGGGTGGCATAGGTCCTGCCGGCCATTCCACTGACGATCTCTATGTTCTTGACTTGACCAATGACAAATTCAAGTGGCACCGGTCTGCCTTATTCATTCATTCTTACATTGAGATTCCTTATTCAAATTAGTGTTATATATTTGCCACTTTTCACTGATTTAACCTTTTATATTTGACCTATATTCAATATAGAGTTGTTGTACAAGGGCAGGGTCCTGGCCCTCGTTATGGCCATGTTATGGATTTGGTTGCTCAAAGATACCTGGTTACCGTTAGTGGCAATGATGGTAATTCAATTTTGCTCTCTTCAGTTTTAATCTGTGTTCTTGTTGTTCTTTTTAATGCTTTCCATTTTGGATCTACAATGCACTTACCAAATAGTTAATCCATCTTCATTATTGTTCAAAAATAAGGGGTACATTTATCATTTAATTCATTAATTAAAAGTTTACTTGGCTCCTGAGTATGCAAACCTCTCTATTGCTAGCACCATTTTATCAAATATCAACATTTTCCTTTGGATTGTGTAATTAGTTGGTTTTGGCATCAGAACATTTCCAAATGTTTTCAAGACAAGTCATTGTGTTCTCTTGATGGTCCTGACTCCAATAGACTAAGCTGTCAAGACGTTCCTTCCAATTATCTTTTATAGGGAAAAGAGCCTTATCTGATGCCTGGGCTTTTGATACGGCCCAAAAACCATATGCATGGCAGAAGCTAAATCCTGAAGGTGACAGGCCATCTGCTAGAATGTAAGTTAGGATGTTGTGATAAGTCCTGAGCTACTTTTATTTTGTTTCTTATCATAAATGTAGATTGATGTGTCCTTTTATGGCACTGGCTTTGTAGGTATGCAACAGCAAGCGCCCGTTCAGATGGCATGTTCTTGCTTTGTGGTGGCAGAGATGCGTCTGGTGCGGTATGGTCTCATATCTTAATGTCTTTGAAAGCCATTGTTTGCTGTTTATATACATAAACACGCATAATATTGATCATACATTTAGCAATACTGTAGCATTGAGTGCGTGCTTCTGCCTAATTTCTTTCAAGCTCTGAACTTTGGGCATGCTTTCTTAATTCATCTTAATGTCATTATGATGTAGACTACGGTGATCTATGTTGCCTATATCTTGTAATAAATTGGATTTTCTATTACATTTTTTAATTCTTTGTTTATGATGATTGTGTGGTTGAACAGCCACTTGGAGATGCGTACGGGCTTCTGATGCATAGAAATGGTCAGTGGGAATGGACTCTCGCACCTGGTATTTCTCCTTCCCCAAGGTATCAACATGCCGCGGTAAGTGATCAATTGAAAATGGAATGTTACTTCAAGGCTGTTGATTACTATTCTGTATACAAAATTTTAAAAGTACATCAGTAAACTTAAAATGGTTAATGAGAGGTTGATTATGCTGTCAAAGCAGCTTGAAGATTGCAGAGTGATATATTTTGGTACAAGACATACCTTTTCCTTATTCAATATTTTTTAACTGTGGCTTGCTATCAGGTTTTTGTTGGTGCTCGATTGCATGTTACAGGGGGTGTCCTAAAGGGAGGACGAGCTGTGGAAGGTGAAGCAGCTGTTGCAGGTAATGTTTTGGGTTTTCTCGAATTGCCATCTTTGAAATATTTACCCAATATCTCAACAATTTTTATATTTACTTAGTGTTGGATACTGCTGCTGGTGTTTGGTTGGATCGAAATGGGCTTGTCACTTCATCAAAGACCGGCAAAGGACATGGCGAACATGATCCTTCTATGGAGCTAATGAGACGTTGTCGCCATGCTTCTGCTTCTGTTGGTGTTCGCATATATGTTCATGGTGGTCTAAAAGGAGGTAAAGATTGTAAAACTAAATTCATAAGACATGAACTTTGTAATTTTAGAAAATAGGTGATTGTTTGCATGCAAGCAATTGAATACAAGACTATTTGTCTTTGAGACACATACGTAAAGCTGCCTGTAATACATCACATATTGTGTTAAAGATACGATATTATCACATAATATTGTGATAATCTGATTGTAATCAGATTAGATAGCATTATCTTAGGGATAAACATTATATTAGGATTATCTCCTATATTTGTATAGATCTTCTATCCTATTCGGTATTCCTATTCATGTATATATTTACACATTCTCTAAGAAATATAATATAGAGCAAAAAGCTCTTATTCACATGGTATTAGAGCCACGTTAAAGACGTAGTGAAATCAAGGAGTCAACCTCGGCAAGTCAAGAAATGGCTTCCAATCTTGAGGGATCCTCCATGGCAAATCCAAACCCAACTGGAGGTCAGTTGTCGATGACTTCTGGTCTTAAAGTAGCCATGCCTGACCATCCACTCAAAGCGTACTCCCAGAAGAAGAAAACAAGTAGTACGCTCCCTGTTCCTGAAGCTATACCAATCTCTGAACTAATGCAGATTCCTGCTGAAGAATCAAAGTAGTAAGGAACAAGAAGATAATATAGATCTAGAACTGCCAATTGTCTTCCCCGATGATAGGTCGTGTATAACACAATGAGTAGGGAAAAAAGTGAGCACTACAATTAGCTTCTTTTGTCAATTTACTAACTGAAAGGAGGTTACAGTCTAGATTTGGAACATGTAGAATAGAATTTAATTTCATAGAATTTGTTACTTTGATATCTCCTTTTCCTGCAACCGAAGAAGATTCACCATTTGCTACCTTAACCTTTTCATGCCCAACACAAGGACAATATGAATGAAACAGGTTATAATCATCTGTCATATGATTTGATGCTCCAAAATCAACTATCCATTTCTTCCTACCGCATGAAGATAAAAAAGCTTTTATGATATTACCTCTCATAGTAGCATTGGCAACTGTACTTGTCTTCTATTGGTGGCTGTCATTTTGGGGATTCTTTAGTATTTCTAATAATTTTCCTAGTGAAATATTTAGCTCACCAACTTGTTTCTAACTATCTTCAGATTTTTTTGTTCCCCTTGTTGAGTTGTATATATAGCTGTATAGTGATAAATAGGAAGTTGTTTACTACTATTGATTGTATTTCCTATTCTAGGGTTAGACATCAACTATATATGCAAGTATTTTCAACGTATAGTATAGATGAATAGTAAACTTCTCTGAGTTTCACATGGTATCAGAGCATCAAATAATTTGTGAATGACCCTGATTTTCATATAATAATCCCTTTCCTGGTGCACCCTTAATGTACCTCAAAATTTGAATAACTGCATCCCAATGACTATCACATGGAGCTTGTAGGAATTGAGTAATAACACTGACTGAAAAAGAAATATCAGGTTGTGTGTTGGTGAGATAATTAAGTTTTCCTACCAATCTCTAATATCGGCTAGGATTAGCAAGTGGCTCCCCCTGATTAGCTAAAAGCTTTGAATTAGGATCCATAGAAGAGTCTATTGGTCTACAATCTGACATCTCTGTTTCTTCTAGAGTATCCAATCCATACTTTCTTTGAGATAGTATAATACCAAATTTGGATTGAGCAACTCCTATGTCAAGGAAATATCGGAGTAAACCTAAATCTTTTGTCTGAAAATGACAAAACAGATGTGCCTTCAATTGTTCAATTGTTCAGGTTCTCCATCTGATAGACGTTCTACTTCAGGCTTTTGTGTTCTTGTTGGGGGAATCTTGCATCTTGGAAAAGTAAGAAGCAAGATGTTGTTGCCAGGTTGAGTGTAGAAGCAGAATATCGTGCAATGGCTCTAGCAACTTGTGAGCTTATTTGGTTGAAGCAATTAATTCACGAGTTAAAATTTACAAAAGTATCAAAAATGAAGTTATTGTGTAATAATCAAGTTGCTCTCCATATTGCTTCTAACCCAGTATTTCATGAAAGAACCAAACACATAGAAGTTGATTGTCACTTTATCTGAGAGAAAGTTCTATCTGGTTGTATCACTATTAGTCATGTCAGTTCAACCAATCAACTAGCAGATATCTTGGCCAAATCGCTTAGAGGTTCTTGTATTGAATTTATATGTAACAAGCTTGGTGCATATGATTTATATGCTCCAGCTTGAGGGGGAGTGTTGTGTTGTATATAGCTGTATAGTGATAAAATAGGAAGGTGTTTACTACTATTGATTGTATTTCCTATTCTAGGGTTAGACATTAACTATATATAATGTATTTTCAACGTATAGTATAGATGAATAGTAAAAACTTCTCTTGAGTTTCACAACTAGATAATTGATGAGGAAGTAGGAAGAAACAGAGTATCCAGACTAAGAAAATGCCTATATGGGCTGAAACAATCACCACGAGTTTGGTTTGAAAGATTTGTCAAGGTCCTAGAAACAGAAGGATACACAGAAGCTTAGTCGGATTATACAATGTTCTTTAGAATTAGAGAAGGAAAGAAGACAATTTTTATCGTGTATGTAGATGATATTGTCGTAACTTGTGATGATGCAGAGGAAATTACAAGTCAGCTTTGAGGAAAGAATTTGAAGTTAAAGAATTAGGAGAAATGAAGTATTTCCTAGGC
This sequence comes from Erythroxylum dillonii, assembly GCA_032467995.1. Lineage (NCBI taxonomy): Eukaryota > Viridiplantae > Streptophyta > Magnoliopsida > Malpighiales > Erythroxylaceae > Erythroxylum > Erythroxylum dillonii. The sequence goes on along the minus strand of JANKYE010000005.1, from coordinate 9,250,613 downwards.
ATGGAAATAGCTAGATCAAAGAAAGGGATTTACATCTCACAAAGGAAGTACATTCTTGATCTCTTGAAGGAGGCAGGAATGTTAGGATGTAAACCAAGCACTACCCCTATTGAAAGTACAAAATTTGAAGATGAAGATAAACTAGTTAACCGTGAAGAATACCAGACAATAGTGGGAAGGCTAATTTGTTTGTCTCATACTAGACCTGATATTGCTTTTGCCGTGAGTGTTGTAAGTCGATACATGCATGCACCAAAGAGTAAGCATTTTGACGCAGTTTATAAGATCTTACGGTATTTAAAGGGTACTCCTGGGAAAGAATTATTATTCAAAAAGGGAGATCAAAGAACAATTGAAATATATACTGGTTATGATTGGGCAAGTTCAGAAGAGGATAGACGATCAACCACTGGATATTGCACTTTCGTGTGGGGAAATTTGGTCATGTGGCAAAGTAAGGAGCAAAAGGTGGTAGCCAAGAGTAGTGTAGAAGCTAAACTAGGAGTAGTTGCAAAAGGGATTTGTGAAAGTCTTTGGTTAAAAATGGTTCTGACAAAATTGGGAATCATTTTTGAGTCACCTATAAAGCATTATTGTGATAACAAGGCAGCCCTATGCTTGACACACAATCCAATCCACCATGAGAGAACAAAGCATGTTGAAGTTGATCGACATTTTATCAAGGAAAAGATAGAAGATGGGACAATATGCCTAACTTATGTACCAATGAAGAAGCAGACAGCATATGTATTTACCAAAGGACTTCAAAAACAAATGTTTGAAGAATGTATCAGCAAGTTAGACATGATTGATATCTATGACCCAACTTGAGGGGGAGTGTGGTCAAGATACGGTATTATCACTTAATATTGTGATAATCTGATTGTAATCAGATTACATAGATTAGATAGCATTATCTTAGGGATAAGCATTATCTTAGGATTATCTCCTGTATTTGATTCTCTATCCCATTCAGTATTCCTATTCATGTATATATCTGCTACATTCTCTAAGAAATATAATATAGAGCAAAACAGCTCTTATTCACACATATAGGTAAAAGACATTTGAATACAGTGAATACGTGCAAGTATTTCTTTACAATGATTGTCCTTTTGACCCATCGTGAATACAATTCCATTTTGGTCTCTATTGAATAAAAATTGTTTTTTTCCCTGTTTCTTTGCATTTGGAAGGGATTTCTTTGGTATGAAGCCAACACACTGTTTCCTGCCATTGTTCCTAACCTGCCATTGCCTTGAAGCTTGCCCAGAAACTTGTGAATTCATAAGAACCTCAGTTGTAATATATGTAGTGAAGATAAAGCTACTTAGTTATTAATGGTTGTGGTCTTAATTTTGAGCTAGTATAAAGGGACCATGTGAATAAGCATGTTAACGATTGCATCTTGGCCTTTGATTTGTGATCTGTAATTTAAGACTTCTCCAACGGGAGAAATCTAGTGTGTGTTTTATTAAATGAGCTAGTTTTGCGTGGCATCTATTTTCCGTTTTTGGCCGATTTTTACTGATTCAGTGAAAAATTTCATTCTCTTCATCCATAAGGATCTCAGTTCTAGGCCTTAAGTGGGATTTAGATTTAATGATGTGGGTCCAGTGACATGCTTATGAAAAAGTAAATGCTCATTGGTGACCAGTAATTCTGTTCTCTGCAGATGTGCTCCTGGATGATTTTGTCGTTGCAGATAATTCACCATTTCAATCTGACTTAAATTCTCCCACATTGACATCCGAGAGAGCCTCATCTATAACAAGTCCCAGGACAAACCACTCCACATTGAATTCTTATGGAGTGCATTCAACTCCAGATAATGGAGCAGAGATACCTTTATCTGGTGGTATAAGGTTGTAGCTTTCTTCCAATTTCCCTTGGTGCATGTATTTGATGATAGTAATACACTGTTTATCCTCACTCTTGTGAAGTTACTGACACCTTCTTTAACAGCATGGAAAAAAATTCTATGGACAAGCTTAGGGAGGCTTCTGCTGCTGAAGCGGAAGCAGCCAGTGCTGTTTGGCAAGCTGCTCAAGCAGCATCTGCCAATTCAACCGAAGACACTTCTGTATCTGATGACAACTATCAAACTGCTGAAGTAACCTCGGATGGTAGTGAGACAGAGGCTGATGTCCGCCTTCATTCGAGAGCTGTAGGTCACTTTCATCTTTGAATTCTATGTAGTTTTTATTTAAATTGCTAATATGCAAGAACATGCAATTCTATTCCAGGTTGTGGTTGCGAAAGAGACTGTTGGAAGCCTGGGTGGGATGGTAAGACAGCTGTCATTGGATCAATTTGAAAATGAAAGCAGACGAATGCTTCCAGTGAATAATGATACACCGTATGCTGTCAAAAAGTTCACCAGACAAAAGTCACCACAGGGCTTGCACAAGAAGGCAAGTACTAATAGCTTAAAACTGTTACCGATGCATGGGCCGGTGGGTAATTATTTACTATCTTGCAGGTTATTTCTACATTGCTTAGACCTCAAAACTGGAAGGCTCCATCCAATAGAAAGTTTTTCCTTGACTCTTATGAAGTTGGTGAGCTATGTTACGTTGCTGAGCAGATATTTATGCAAGAGCCCTCAGTTCTTCAGCTAAAAGCTCCAATCAAAGTCTTTGGTGATCTTCATGGACAGTTTGGTGATTTGATGCGATTGTTTGCTGAATATGGGTTTCCTTCAACTGCAGGAGACATCACGTAAGTATGACATCAGCACTAAAAATAGTTTGAGCCATGGTCAAGGGATGCGCTCAAACTGATAAATGGAACTTCTAATTTGGTTCAGCCCTTGCAATTGGGATAAAAGGACAAATAAGTAAAAGTGTTTGGTCTTTATTCGGTGGCCTAGCTAAGGAATCTCCCTACATAATCATATAATTTCTTGTAGTTTTTCACCCTTTACTTGTTTGTTCCCGTTATGAAGTTTAGGGCAATCCACCTTAATGCATTTCAAAAGATATCTCTCTTTTTTTCTTTTTCTCTGGCCTGGATGGATAGTAATTGCTTTCTGTCCCCAAATTCTCATTCAGAGGTCTGCATGAAAAGTGAATGCCTTGTCCCTGAAATTGGGACAGAAATTAAATGGTTATCAGAAGTCACTTATAGTTCTACGTATGTTGACACTGTGACACGTTGCTGGTTTCAGGTATATTGATTATTTGTTTTTGGGGGATTATGTTGACCGTGGACAGCATAGCTTGGAGACTATAACTTTACTTCTTGCTCTTAAGGTAAAACTTCAGCTTTTTTTCTAATTTATGGTTAACATTAATATTTAAGTCCACTGTGCTTTCCTTTTTGCTTGATACTATGGTTTTGCAGATTGAATATCCTGAAAATGTTCATCTGATACGGGGAAATCATGAAGCTGCTGACATAAATGCACTTTTTGGCTTCCGTCTGGAATGCATTGAGAGAATGGTTTGGGAAAAAAAGATTATATTAGTTATCATTTTGGAAATTTGAAATTTTGTATTAGTGGATAATTAGAGAATTTGTAGGGAGAGAGTGATGGGATATGGGCATGGACACGGTTCAATCAACTTTTCAACTACCTTCCCCTTGCTGCACTTATTGAGAAGAAAATTATCTGTATGCATGGTGGGATTGGAAGATCTATTCATTCGGTTGAACAAATTGAGAAAATTGGAAGACCCATCACAATGGATGCTGGCTCCATAATCCTAATGGACCTTCTGTGGTATAATTTTCTTCAGTATTTTTAATTTATTGCTATTCCTTGTTACTCTATTTTTCTTAATCTGAGTCATTTCTTTTACAGGTCCGATCCAACAGAAAATGATAGCATAGAGGGCTTGAGACCGAATGCTAGAGGTCCTGGTCTTGTCACTTTTGGGGTATGCTTTTCATTGTTTACTGTCTCTATGCTTTGATGCATGATTAATTCATTTGTAGCATGCACTAGCATTTGCAAAATTGCAAGTCATGGTGGAACAGATTGAACTCTGCGTGTCTATACTCTATTAGTTAGATGTCTGTGAACCAGACTTGCAAAGAAATTTTGACGTGCTTCTAGATGAACGTTGACTTGGTAGTTGACATCAGTCATGGAATACTTGAAGATCTCATCATAAATCTTTGCAGTCTGAACACTTTTGCCTGTTGGTAATTTTTACTGAAGTTTCTAAAAAAAAATTTTGTTCATCTGCAGCCTGATCGTGTCACAGACTTCTGTAAGAAAAATAGGCTGCAGCTAATAATCAGGGCACATGAATGTGTTATGGATGGGTTTGAGCGTTTTGCTCAGGGTCAACTGATTACTTTGTTTTCTGCAACAAACTATTGTGGTAAGCTGATATTGCTTTACTTTTGTCCTGATTAATAGTCGTCGATTTCCTCATTTGAGTTTTCATCTAGGGACTGCCAACAATGCTGGAGCCATATTGGTAGTAGGTAGGGGCTTAGTTGTTGTTCCAAAATTAATTCATCCCTTGCCGCCACCCCTTCAATCACCTGAGACCTCTCCAGAACGTGTAATAGATGATACATGGATGCAGGTAATAGTTGTAATGGTTTCAATTTCAGATTGATGCCTTCTATTTTCACCAATAAAAAAAGGCCTATCACCGTTGTATTGTCTTGCAGGAGCTTAACATCCAAAGACCACCAACTCCAACTCGTGGTCGCCCCCAACCGGACCTTGACAGGAGTTCACTTGCATACATATGATGTGACCAGACCCCTTTCATGATCAAGACAGGGCATTGCTGATCCACTTGACAGCAAAGCTTGACCCACCCTTTGGTAATCACAACTTTATAAGAGTTTATCCCGCTACGCATGGTAGTGATGGTTTTGTTGTAATTTTAGATGTACAAAGTTACAGGAGATGAGAAACTTATCAAGGTTGTTTTGGAGAATAACATAATTTTTAGTTTATTGAGTGTAAGATATGTGCAATTTGTGTGGTAAGATAAATTTATTTTTATGCTGCTTGTGGAGGAGAGTTTATTAGATTTATGCGTTGTAATATCAACAGTTGTAGATTAATTCTAAGGAAATAAAGGTTTCCATTTATATGTATCTTAGGAAACCTCAGGACTTCATTTCTACCATGATATACACAAGATACAAAATTTATGACACGTGAAAACTTTATTTGGAGTAGAATGTGAAATGCTTTCTTTTGTTAAGACATAACAGCATCTTGCACTTGTACACGCACATATTTCTGGAGGTATTGGGGTCTGGAAAACAACCAGTTTGGCTCATGTTTGGAGTCTGGAAAACAACCAGTTTGGCTCATGTTCGGAGTCTTCACAAAAGTGACGGTAAACTGTTACGTTAACTGATGACAGATAGCAGTGAGGCAAGGAATGAGAAAGAGAACGTAACAAAACACGATCAGAAAAAGAGGAAACGTGGAAAATATCATACCATCCTGTTAGTACAATACGATTGATTCACTGAAATTGATATCATTCTGTTACAAGGTAGTCGTCTTTATCATTACATGACGTGTTGTATATCCCTCTGACTTTTCGACCCAATATTGTAGGGTAGATCTCGAAAGATATGAAAAATCTCCCTTCAAGCTGTACATACGACTTTCATCGAATACGACTTTCCACAAAATCCTATATGTATCGATGAGATCGAAATTATATATATTAAACTCTATATATTATAGAAATTCTATATAATATAGAAATTATATATTATATAATATAATATAAAAATTATATATAATAAATAGAATAATATGATAAATAAGATATGAGAAAATTTATCTATTATCTATACATTTATATTCTATCATTTGACTACGTACTGCCGAAGGATTTTGTCGTACACTTGAAAAATAGCCCAAAAAGTCTAGAGAGTGTTTGGATAATGAGTTTATATCGAT
>JANKYE010000005.1:9214486-9225948 GCA_032467995.1 Erythroxylum dillonii | reverse complement strand
CGGCGATGGAGGCAACTGTGAGAAGAGAGCAGAGAGGAGAGGAGACGAGATTTTAATCCGGTTATGAAATAACCGGTTTATTAGAAAACTGGCCGGTTCTCTGATAAACCGGCCGATTTTTATATTCAAGGGTTATTATCCTAAACCGAACCGGATACATGGCCGGTTCAGACCATTTTCGGTCGGACCGGCCGGTCCGGTCCGATTTTCTCAACATTGTATACATCATAATGCCGGCTTATTGCAGACGATATTGTTAAGGACAACACGACAATCAAAGAAGAATATATTACTTCTTACAAACGCATATACGATTTCAGATCCTTTGTCCAGTGTTTATGGTGTTTTATTGTGTTCAGTGAATCTCAACCATTCATTTATGCGGGCTCCACATTTATTTATGTGGAACTCACGCGAGACCCGCATAAATGAATGACTGAGATTCACTGGACACAATAAAACACCATAAAACTGGACAGAGGATCTTGTTCCTGCATATACATCATCGTATTACGTAAGTACCAAATACGTGTCAAGTAGATAAGTCGGTAACCTTATATTTTATGTTTTTTTTTTTACAAAAACCTATGTAACCATTACAATAGTATATATACAAACGTTAGTCATATTTCAAATAATCTGCTTTCTCGCTCTCTTTCTTCCTGTTTTTGCTTATAGTTCATTTTTCATTTATCACGTACCATGTCTTTCAATTGCATCATCCTTCGTTTTCTATGTAAGTGGTGATTCTCATTTAGGCATTTCAACAGATAATTAGAAGACCAGACGTAGCTGGTATTGCCTGATGCTAAATATTTTGTTTACCTGTTTTTAGTCTTGATAACAAAATGATATGGTTAATTATTGATTGTAAGATAACGGGCTTCACCTTCCAAAAGTCGTATTACGTAAACACAGAACCATTGAGTGCGTAGGGTTACAGAATTGGCCCACCATGAGTACTTCCACCTATTTGGGCTAAACAAAGATCGTACCAACTGGGATTTTGGTCTTTGTCAATTACATTTCAAGATGGTCGTGCACTTGTCACAGTTTATGCATACGTGTGTAACATTTGAGCCGCGTTATGATATTGGCTGGAGGATTACATCTTAGACATGTAACCTTTCGCATTACGACACAAGCAAAGTAGCAGAACCTGATATTGATTTCTATCAAAATTGAAAATTATATTTCTGCTACGCAAAACTATGATAACTAACACTAAATAGGAAGATCATCATTCATCTAGCAACTTGTATGTCTTGTTTGTGTCCCACAACACTCTCATTACCCCGATCTTTGTTTCAGCCTCATCAAATGAGGTGCCCGTGGGTTCAGATGGATGCGGAAGCCTCGCCCACCTCTCCGCCTTAAGCTCAGTAACATCCACAACATATGTCCCTGATTCTTCCAAGCTGTGACCATACCACTTTCCTTGAACCTGATGCAACTTTCCCCTGCCAACCTCTTCTCCCTTCCCACTTACAAGCACAACATAAAGGCCTGGCTTGCATGAAAAAGTTTCTGCACCACCCACGCAGATGAATTTTGATGTAGTAGTTTCACCATTGCCAATTCTTGCAGTGCTTTGAAGGATTATTGCATGTGATGGCACGCTATTATCACTGGGAATCACAGGTGAGTCACGGGTATGCCTCTGTGCTTGCCTTTCCAATATAACTGGGCCAACCTCCACTGGTTCACGGACATCCTTTCCTGCACGTGCTAGCCTTGCTTTCCGGTTGTTGAGCCTGTAGTGATACATGATGAAGGCACAAGTTTATTAGCTAGCAAATTGATCAAAATCATTATTTACTCCCAGCAAATTTTTATTTCAATAATCCCGTGCTTCTATCATCATTTCTAAACATCGTGATTCTGACCTCTTCCCCTGAAATTAACCATTTAGGAGTTACTACCTCCTTGAACTCTTTCAACAAAAAAAAAACCTTCTGTTTTTCATGCATTTCACATTAATTCTGCGTTTGCAACGAGAACTCGAAAGAACTTCAACCAGGAAAAGACACTCAGCAAATTAAAGCAAAGGAGAGGCATTTTTAGCCACAAAATGTAAAATCATTGGAAGGATGATTCGGCCTTACCAATTTTTTAGCTGTGATGATGTAACTACAGAACCCTGAGAAAATAAAGAGATACAAGCATACTAGGTCAAAATGTGTCTCCAACTGTGCAGAAAATGATTCAGCTATATTATGTATGGTCCATTGTGCAATTACTTACGTATGTACTTAATTTATGAGCCCATGACCGTAGAGAAGCTGCATTTCGCTGCATTTCAGGTTCATCTATCAGGGCTTTTTCAACGAGTGTCATTTGATAGTCATTCATTATGGTTCGTTTCCTTTTTCTTGGCTGTTTTTCTTCAAATTGGATGGTTTCAACCTTTTCAACTTCTTGAACTCCTTTAACATGACTTTCGTTAACTTGCTCACTTGATTTTGAAAAGTCACCATTGACTGTTCGACCAACACAAGTCTTTCCTCTAGTGGAACTTGTATCTGAACCACTCGTATCAATATTCTGAACATCCTTTTCAATCTCTAGTAAATCACCAGATTTAGCATTATCGTCCCTCATCACACAGTCACCTTGATTCATATGTTCAGCTTTCCGGCTTAGCTGTTCCTCTTTTTGAATAGTGGAATTCTCTGAAGTTTCCTCTTTCAGATCCCCATATTGAATGGTAATATCAGGATGTTCTTTCCAAGGTAAAGATGATGAACAACCTCCAATAATTTGAGCTTCCTACAGGAATCAGATCCTATGATTAAAGCAACAGGATACATGGTGAAATAAATTGAATACTTTTCTTAAATTAGCTGTGTACATTATTCTGAATTTTAGCCCTGAAACGCTTTAAGCCTACCTACTTTTCAAGTTGGAACAGTCTGAAAATCGAGCTATTAATACAAGTGCATCCATGACATAAATTTGAGTTTCTGTCCAATTTTTGTCAATCCTAACCCAATCTATTGGAGCCAAAAAGATTTTCAGCTGAGCTTTAACATCAAATGCCAGCATCATCTTGTGGTGAATACACCAAAATGAATTGGCATTCACCAGATGACGTTCCCCAAACCTTAGAGAACCTATCCAATTATATTGACTTCTCAAAATTATTTTCCTGAATATGCCCCACACTTGAGCCATTTTACTTTCAACATAGAAAAGAGCAAGAAAATTGACCCAGTTGCAAATCAATGAAAAATTAAAATAACAATCCCAAGACAAGAATCTCACTTGAGCTTGAAATTCTTCAAAATCAGCAGGATTAATCTGCGACTGTAATTGGTTAAAGAATACTCTGCAACAAGAAAGAAGAGAAAATAGTATACCATGTAAGTAGCGAGAATCACAAAAGATAGACGACAGGGAAATTAAGCACACTTTTAAACAGGGAAATTAAGCACACTTTTAACTCTCGGTAGACAGAAAGCTCTCCATGATGATAAAACAATCTGAAGACAATTTGCGTAACATGGACTAATTATCCATTGCCAACAGCCATCAACACATTATTGCAAATTATAGAAGTTATTGGTCCTAAACTCTAATCACATTGATCTGTAGTTAAGCCTACCCTATGAATAGAAACTCTAAACATGCTACCCTATGAATAGAAACTCTAAACATGCCACTTTTAATCAGAAGCAATGGCTAAATGACACGGAGATACCTATGAAATGCAGCTATATAAGATACTCTTTTAACAAAATATTTTAAAAGATCGAGAAAAAGGAATCCAAGAAACAGCAATCCATGTTTGTGTGCTCTATAATACATAACCAGCCTTCATATTCTGTCAAAAATGTAGTCCGATCTACCTTGCTCTTTATAAAATTAAAAAAAAAAAACAATTGCACATAATAAAGAATACGTTGAGTTTGGTTCACCTTAGGAGCTGCACATCCTCCTCAGTCAAAAAGTTAGGTATTAAAGATTCTGCATGACTTAATAGTGAACCTGTACATGAAGTTATTCGTCAGAACCAGAATTTAAAATTACATTTACTAGAGAATCATCAGTAACTGATGCTTACTCAAATTTCTGCAAACATTAGCAACTTTTTGAACACCAGAAGGAAAACAAAACCCAGGCAATGATTTAGACGGATCCATCCTCATACAGTCAAGGAACTTGTTAAGGAAGAGGTCTCTTTCCTGCTCTGTGGATTAGAGAAAAAGGTTATACTACATTGGTTAAACCATATGCAATATAATAACAATAGTAGATTATCATTGGAAGAGGTGACCTTCACAGATGTTGGGCACAAAACAATGGAGGTTGGCAATTACTTTTACAAACAATGAAGTCCTTTGATAAGCATAACTAGCTTGGGGGATATTACTTGGAATTAAAGTAATTTCCAGATTTATTGTGCTAAATGTGTTCAATGCAGAAACTGTTTCCAAACCCCATCCAGCTGCTGCAAATGTATCAAATTCCAGAGTAGCATCGTCCTCTCTTGGTGGAATTTCAGAAGAGCACCAAATGGATAGAAAATCTCCATGAGGGAGAAGAAATATTGCACTTAGAACTGCTGTCTGAAGATGCATTTCAATATAAAAGAGAATAAAAAAGAAGTTAGTTTTTCATTCAAGATGGATATTAGGTGAAGCATTAAATTAGTTGTTTCTAAAAGAATGTTGCAACCAATTTGATGACCAATTACTGTTTTCAATAAAGTTGAGATATGTTTTGTCAATGTTTTCTTCGAAAAGTCATTGCACCATTCAGCCAAAAGTAGGGTCATATAACTAGGCAAACATGCAGCATATTCCAACAACAGCTTACAAAATGAGTCATAATGTAAGATCGGAAATTTGAATCATCTGACAACATGTCAACCAGACGCATTGCATTGAGTTGCAGAAGGCCCATTGGGAAACTTTTTTCAGGCCAAGCAGTATGGTGAGTAAGATCTTTAGTAACTGCAGCCTTCAATAGTTCAAGAACCTACATCACAACAATGATATTAGCAATAACCACTTTGACAGTAAAAGCAGGGCGAAAACTTACAAAGTCAATCAAAGAAACAAATGGTCTTCACAGATTAGTAATAATAGTCAAGATATCTTCAACAAAAATGCCTTTTCAGAAAATATGCGCTTTTTGCAAAATATTATATGTACTCCAATCTTTTTAATAAAGATTTTAAGTTTATCAACTAATGTTGGAGTTCTAAACTAACAAAAGGATATTAACTTTTTATCAGCTCTCATATTCTTTAATGTCAACCTTTTCTTATTCTCTTGATGGGAAAACTGGCCACAGGAGATAATAGAGATTAATATGGATAATGTGAATTTGTTGAAGAATATTGATGCAGCTGCTGCATGAAGTAACTAAAAGAAATTTAAACCACAACAGTCTTGCCTCAACAGAAAAAGCAAAGTTGCGATATTGCAAATAATTTTTTTCTTTACAGCGTCAGGATAAGGAACATATACTAACCTCTAATGCAACAGACTTTGCTAACTCAAGACTTTTCTCAGAGCTTGCAACTTCATCAAGATAAGAAGTGCTTTCTGCTTCACACAGATGCAATAGCTGCATAAAGGATAAAATGAACAGACTTGAATAAAACAGGAAAACATATAGGATCATCGATAGGAAGTCATAGGAGACCCAAATGAACCATATCACAGGGAGTAGTAAGACTTACAATTGATAGTACTTTAGCTTTCAGCCTAGATATTGCAGCAACAACTGTAGAAGACTCTAAAACTGGAGGTTCATTGTTTAACTTCAAGATTGACTGGGCCAGAAAAAGGATTCCACCCTTTCTACATAGTTCCTGAAGTGGCATGAAAACCAGATACTTGTAGCAAGATAATAAAGGATATGCATGCATCATCTTAGGTCAAAAGCAAACAAAATGGGAAGTATTCCATTTGATGTCTTTCGAATAGGTATTTATGACAAAATAAGAAGAAAATTAGTTCTATGTACCTTGTTGCTAAGTAGGTGCTCCCTAAATCTGTTTTGTTGACACATTGACTGAAGAAACTGTAAAGAGGCTTCACATTGTTGACACATATAATTGATTACTTGTTCAGATGTCGGGCTTGATTTTATCGGAAGGACTGTGTTGTGAGCTGACAGCTTCAAGTCAAGAAACTTAATGGCTACATTAACTGCTCCAAAAGCTGAATCCGTAAATATCTCAACCTATGAGGGCAACTTTATGATTAGAGAGCCTATATTTCAAGCATGCAGAAATTGAATGCAAAATACTACCACAAGCTTCATTGCATATAGTCAAATATAGGAAGGACAATAAGAACAAAGACGAACTTGAAATCAAAGGAGCATCTCTTACTCATTTCTCCTAATTTACATTTTAAAATAATCAGGGAGGACGTACCTTGGGGTGTGCAAGCAATACAGGAACAAGATCTTGAAAGTGTGAAGATAAACAAGCTGTAAATAGGTATAGACTGCTTGCTACTAGCGCAGAATGAAGAAGGAGCAAGGAGCTTGAATTGCTGTCTTCCTGCATAATGTAAAGAAGTCCTCATAAAATGAAGAGCATGTGACGTAAATTCCAAACTGAACACAAAGAAAATGGTTACCTGTCTGAATCCACCAAGAACAATCAGTAAATAAAACACCATATCCAGCAGCTGTTCTTGCAATTTCAACTCATTAAGCAATATCTATATAATTAAAAAAAAAACATAGAAGAAATGAGAAAAATGTTCTACTCTTAAGATACCAGTGAAAAAACCTTTGGAAACATAGACCTCTATATTAGGTAATAGGCATTAGAAGTTCATAATGCAGTATGTCGTACATCCCTCACCTGTATGCAGCTTGCAAATGTTTGAACCACGGACTCCTAGACGATGACGAGCTTATCTTCAACATTCCCATATTCAAACAGTTCACAAAGCATGTCAAAATTTTTCTATTTCTTTTTCTTTTTACTTATTTCATGATAATTTAAAGACCCTATTGCTAAAAGTCATAAATACCACAAGATGAAAAGTAGAAAAAAACCAAACTTAAATAGGGATCATTAAAATGACACCAGATAAAGAGCAAAAAACAGTTGCTACCTAAACAGACAATTCTAAGTTCTTTTCTTCTAACATAAAGAGAGATACAGGAATATAAAGCCCAAGAGAAACAAATTAAGGATAACTGGACTAACCTGCTCAAGTTTAGTATGTCGTCGTGCTAAGTCAAACAAGGTATGCAAAAGTCGAAGCCCATATAGTACATGTCTTAATCTTGATTCATCTCTGCCACATTTAAGCATAACTGCAATAAGATGCAATGGCAGAGAACCTGCAAGTTTTTCAACATCGATCTGAAAAAATAACAGAATTAAAACAAAAGCATGTGGCACATTGGAGAGCATAAGCAACGATAAGAATGGATTTCTGACCTCTATTGTGCATCCAGTTTCAGAATGCAAGTGAATAGTAAAATTTCCAGAGTCCCTAAGCAATTTATTAAGCTCCTGAGAACTTAGCCCATGCAGCTTTTTTATGGCTGAATTTAAGTCAATGATCTGTTCATTTACATATGTATATTTGTTAGAAAGGGAAAAAGAACAAGGACAAGATAACAAAATAAAACACCAATTGGAAGAAATAAAAAGCAAAGTGACAGTTGAATTATTGAATACTAAAATAAAGAATGACAAGTGAAACTCAGAATCTCATATAGCCAACTTTCAGTAGCAAAGTAACTGACCTGTTCAGCCATACAAGATGGATCTTCCACACCTAGCCTCAACCTACAGCCACTAGAAACTTCACACTAGGAAAATGCACAATTACAACAGTATAACAAGATTCAAGAATGTAAAATACTGATGTATGTTGCATAACTGCTTAGACATCCACAGGAATTCAATTAGTCAAAGGCTGAAAGCAGCATGATACAGTTCATAGGTGGACTAAACACACGGGAATAATTGATATTTGTCATCTTTGTGTGTACATACACCTAGAAGACCAAATTGCAGGAATGGTTTGACTAGATTTTGACACTAAAGCAATATGCAACACAGCCCTAATTTGAAAGAAAATGAAACTATGATAAATACAGTATTTAGAACAAACCGCGACATACAATGCTTCCAGTAGAAAATGAAAAGCTTACAATTAAAAAAATGTGGAACATTGATTTCAAGCAGCTTATTAAACCTAACTTGTTTCCAGCATTTTAAGACACTTATCAAATCAGACTTATTTAACTTAACAGTTAAAGAAAATGTTTGTAAGCCAGTACCTAGTGGGATATTTTTTTTAATCTAAAACAGTACTACTTTTCATAATTGAGTTCTCACAAGCAATAGTGTATATGCTAATTAAATAGAATTTTTGTTTTTTTATCTTAGAAATGAAAACTATCACTAACATTTACATTATTATGTTTGCAACAACTATTGGTGTTTCTAACTTTCCTTTCCCTAGCTACATGGGCATTTGGCTTGTAAGATGAGGAGAAGTATTGCCATAACTTTTGATAATTAATGCATCAACAACTACGGAAGTTGGCTAACAGTTTGTAGTGCACATTAAGTTTCCTAGCCCCGCATAAAGAAAGACTTGATCTTATGCACCAAACAACAAAAAGAATGGACCTTAGTTGAGTAATTTTCTTTTTCAGCGCAAAACTTGGATTCTTGCCCTTGAAGATTCAAAGTAAAAAAATATTAACACAATTACTAAGCGAAAACAGGATTGGAACATAAGACATAAAGCACTAAGTTACTTTGACCCATACAAATACAAGGTGCCATATCATAGCTCGAGCACTCTTGTTGCCACAATTTTCTATCAGAAAAACATATTTGAGAATTTTCTGCAAAAGAAATGTGGACCATGTTCACAAATTGATCATTCAAGTAGTTACGTGGAAATCATGCAAAATAAATACGAATCCAGCACTTGACACTAACGTGTGTGCTTATAATTACAACCAAGCGCATCCTAAAAGAAAAAGTAATTTAGTGAAAATGGGTTTACTTTGGTAAAACCCCAAAGCCATTAAACTCAACCAGAGCTTGCCTGACTCGATTTGTTGCATTATTTACACAAGCTGGTAGCATTGACTCCAAAAACACGAGGAAAGTACTCAAAAAAAACGAAGCAATTGAGGGATTTTAAGTGAAGATGTAAACTTTAATAGAAAAGGTCTAATTTCGCGATAAGACCATTAATAAGCACTGTTTATAAATGTCCTGTAAAGCAAGCCTTTCGAATACCCAAAAAAATATAAAGGAGTCGAGAGAAACAAAAACTTCCCCAGTTATCAAAACAAGTCCGAAAATTTAGCGTTTAAAACAAGCATGGATTGATCATTGAAACCCTAAAACGCCGGTGTGCAACCGGAGACCAACTACAGAAACCAATAGTGCACGATATGAAGCACAAGAAGGTACAAAAGAATCAGAGTACAAAGGACTAACCTTGAAACGGAGTTGGTGAGCTTCATGAACGAGATTTCAGCGCCAAACTGTAGAAGGACACAAAACACACAAATTCGTGGGACTTTTAAATTTTGCTATCACAACTTGCGATGAGAGATATCGAGCGTACATGATTGAATGAAAAAGCTATGTCGTAGGTTGGTTATTTTGAGTTTTGAGTTTTGACAGTGACTGAGTGTTGGTTGGCCTCCTGCTAACAGAAAAGCTTTTTGGGTTGACTCAACTTTTCATAAAAGGTGAAGATGTTCGAAATTTGTTTCAGATTTTGTGCGGCTTATTAAATGTGTTTGTTGAAACGGCCAAGTAAATTTTCACGCGCTCAACATTTTATTAATACCGTACCAAACTCCGTATTTAATTTATACGTTCACAGACTTTACTTAATTTTCTATTTATAAACTAAACTTTAAAAAGTAATTAAATTTTTAATTTTTTAAAATCTAACCCTTGTCTCCGGTAACTTAATTTTTTAATTTAAAAAATAATTATTAAATATTTAATTTTTTAAATTTAACCCGACATTAATATTTTCGTCACAAATCACGTCAAACGAAATTTTAAAAACATAAGATAGACAGATAAAATGAGATGTACATGTCAAATTCTTGTTTAAAACTTAATTAACCTTAAGCAAAAACAAAAACCTAACCCAGCTAAAATTAGGAATTGGATACTGTGCACCAAAAAACCTATCTTAATTGACATTTATATAAGGAGATACACCTCATAGAGTACACGAGAATAGGGAAATCCATAACGGTTGATTGAGCGTAGACCTTAGAATGTTCGCTTTCTAATTCGTAATCCATCATCCACCAATGCTCCAAATCCTCATAGTGATCACACACAAAATCTCAAACCTCAATCTTGTTTCGTCTTACATGTTCCCATAGATAATCAAGTCTGCTGATGTACTTGAGCTTGTTATACAGCCTGCAAATTAATCAAAATTCAGAACTTTTATCAGACTAAATAGGAATGTCGTTACTGCCAGCCGTTAAGAGGAGGCAATCAAAGGTGGCGACGAAGAGCTTAGCTCAGGGATGGCAGTGGGTTTTCATCCTGATTAATATCCACACTACCCGACCCAAAAAAATAGATATGGAGGCTAAAAAATAGATTTTAAATGAATGTTGAAAAATAGATGTGGATATGGATTTGGATATGGGTCTAGTGATAACCCGAACTATGGATACCCATATCCTACCCGTTATTTATTAACTCTATTTTTTCATGAATATTTATGGTTAAATATAATAAAATATTAATATTTTATGAGAAGAAACAACTTTAAAATCTCCACTTTACTCCTCAGTACTCACATTTTGCATTATATTTTATTTTCTTATAAGATGATGAAGATTGAGTTTTGAATGTTGTGGAGTTCACGTAAAGACAATTTGAAGCTTTGGTTATTTCAATCTTTGTTCCAGTTCTAAATTGTGAAAAATATATGTTGTTTTTGTATTAGACATTATGATTTTTATTATTCCAATTTTATGGTTTTTTAATACATGCAAATCAAAATCTTGACTTATTATTATTAAAGTAATATTGATTTGGAGCGTTCACAAAAACCTGCTCTTTACATTTTCTATTTAAAAGTTATATTTTTATGTGCTATACAATTCGATGGATATCCAAAAACCCGAACAACCTAATAAATTTGGATATAGGTAGTAAATCGTAAAAACCGATGGATATAGATATGGATATAGGTTGAGTCATAAAAAATGAATATGAATATGGGTATAGTAAAACCCGAATCGAACCCTACCCATTACCATCCCTAGCTTAGCCTGAAAGTCGAGGTGAACAAAGTAAACAACACGGAGATTGGCCTTGATGTTAAAAGGGAACACATTGTAGATTGATCGTAGAGTTGAGATACCCAATGTTTTAAAAACTGGACCGGTGACTGAACCGGAGAAGCAACTGATTCAAGGGTCAATGGTTCAACCGGAATTCAACCGTGGTCGAACCGGTGACT
>JANKYE010000005.1:9132750-9143279 GCA_032467995.1 Erythroxylum dillonii | reverse complement strand
ATAGAGGTCGGGATCAGTTCGCGTCTGCATTGCATGTATTTATTGTTTGCATAAACTTGTATTCCGCTTTAAAAAAGCCCGAGGGATCGTATGAGATTGTATAAATTGCTTTTTTACTTAGAAAGGGCTTATGCCCTATATGATTATTGATTCAAAAAAAAGAGTATAACGATCTATAATTGATTGAGTGCTTTAGCACGCCATCCTCGCGGGGCACAGACTCGGACATCACCGTCGATGTCAGGTTCGGATCGCACGGAAGTGGGGTGCTACAACATGAATGACTTTGAGTGTTTCTAACTTTTATCTTTACTAGAAAGGGAACTATAGGTCCCATAGCACTCAACGCCACATCTGAAAATACACCATTTAAAGGTGGAAAGGATGGACCTATTACTACAGTATGAATAACTACAGTTACTGGGATATTGATGTTTTTTTTTAAGGATGGGCCTATTACTGCAATATGAATAACTATAGTTACTAGTATATTGATGTTTTCTTTTTTCAGGGCAATGTGTAGGCAGATCTTTATTATATTGCACTTTAGTGAATGAAAATTTGTCTTGAAGGACATTGTTCTCGGTGCCTACTCTTTAATAAAGTTGCTCTTATCTCTACCCAAAGTTTCAACTAGTATCTAGACACATTTATATGCACATGCAGACACATAAAGTTCCTCTGTATTTCTCATCACATTTTGTTAGGTATTTGATTTTGAAAGGATTGCTTAATTTTCTGCTGCATTTTAACTGAGATTTGGAAGGGACTTGTGTTATGAATTTCATAAACGGAATTCAACATTGTGTATATTTTCTATTGTTGGGTTTTTGAATATCTGCTGGTAATAGTAGTAAATTTAGGATATATTAAATTTTATAAAGTAGATTATATGAGAGGCGAGATGATTAATGATGTGAGAATATCTACTTAAATAATGCATGTACATTATCTACATTGCTTTCATGTCAATGTGTATTACTTCTCTGTCTGACTTCTGTTTCATTATTTGGCTTTCAAGATCTTAATTTCTGGAGCAAGGCCTTGATTATCAGAGTTTGAAGATTTTGTTTGACTTGGTTCACCATATCATTTGTGGGATATTCTATTCTGTAAATTCTCAATTTGACTGGCTGTGTAGGATAGGGGAGAATAACAATCATTCTTTATTGTTATGTTTCATCAATTCATTCTGTTCACTTAATTGTCTGATATTAAATAAAAGTCAACTAGATCAAACATAAGAAAAGCTCTCTAATTTCAAGAGTGTCTTGATTCAATTGTGAATTTATGTGATTTCTTGTTGATGTTTCTCAAATGCTCTAAACTTTACTTTCAGCCTTGTCTTCTATGTTTCTTTTTACTTTGCAGTTGATTAACAATACATGTTCTTTTCAGGTAACTTTTATAGGATATGTAGTGCATTTGCATTTGGGGCTAAAAAGTTAGCTAGGCTACTTGATTGCCTAAAAGAAGATCTACGGTATGATTTTGGTCTTGCAAGAGTAGCCTTTAATGATAGTCCTACAACTATCTTTTGGACAGTAAGTTTTTCTTTCTATTTTCTTTGTTTAATGCTATACTCAAATTGCCACTTAGGGGAAAATTCAACAACACCTAATTAATGTTAACTGTTGAACAAGATTATGTTGCAACCAAATGGTATAGAGCTCCGAAATTGTGTGGATCATTTTTCTCTAAGGTGCTGGAATTATCACTACTGCCACATGCTTAATATCACTCCTATAGACCCAAATGTTGCACTCATATTGATTTCTCTACAATTGAATTTTGCTACTTGTACAATATTTTTGAAGTGTTGAAGACTGAGAAGTAATTAATTAGACATGCTCTTCTCCTCTTAGGTTAGTTTGGGGATCTAGAAGGGTGTGATGCTGGTGAGGGTGAATCACTTGGACTAAATCCATTAGTGTGCAAATGCACTAGCTTTATCTTTGGTTGTTGGGTAATGAATTCATTTTACTTTGTCTAAAGATGATACTCTCTGTTGCTTTCAGTATAACCTAGCAATAGACATATGGAGCATTGGATGCATCTCTCCATCATTGTAACTTTGTGTGGTCTTGTATTTCCCATTTTCTGGGTTGTGCATCGACATGCATCATATTCACGGATTGGGCACAGTTGGCTCCAAACAAAACCGAGAATCAGGCTACAACTGCAACAATAACTCCTATAGAGATGGAAGTAATGATGCTTAGTCACAATGAGAGACCTAAAACTAACAGCGTTACTGAGAAAAATTAATTGGAAAATTAAATCTGTAGAATGTGGAAAATTCTCAACAATCATGCAGAGTTGCATTAAATATTCAATGTAACTTTTTATGCTTTCAATGATGAAGGTAGTCATTTTTTCAAATGCAATTGCTTCAACTTCTTCTTCTCTTTAGTGCATATTAAAGGAAAGCTAGAGTTAAGGCCAATACTTGTATTATAATTATTTGGCTTATGTATCCAAAGATCTTTTGTGACAATTATAATTGTAAACAGTGATTTGTTCTCAAAGTTGACTAGTGTTGATTTGTTTTCAAGAATGTTACTTTCAAGATTGTAACCTATGAATACACATTTATATACAAGCTGCTTTCTTTTTGTCCATTCCACCATGACTTTCTCATAACTTCATTTACATTTTCACTTCTGCTAATATTTTCCCCCACAATGACATCCTTCCCAAAAAAAAAGTTTAATAACATTATAAGAAGTTCCATAACAATTTTAAGAATTAAACATTTCACATTTTGGCACAAATATTTTGTTATCATAAGGATTCATCATTTATAAACAATATATAAAAATTACATATAATAAGAGTATTAGAAAGAAATTGCCAATTGTCAGTAGAAAATAAAATATGCACCTTGTTGATAAAGATGTACAAATTAACTTAAACACTCTACTTTTTTTTCACTTTGTATTTACCAAATATGCCTCCTGCAAATGGAGCTAGGCAATCACATGTCTCAACAAAACCATCTATATCTGCACCATCATAGTTAATGTTACCGTTTTTTCGTGAGTTATTTATCATCACATCGCTATTAACAGATTTTCCCTACAAATTTCATACTTTCATCAATCCTAGAAAATGCATCATTGGAAGGTTTAGCTTGGGGAGCTGATTGAAGTCAGCAATTCTTTAACCCAAGATTAGTTTCCTGATAAAGAAATCTCCATTCAATAGTCAAACTTATGTACATATTATGATAACCACATCTATGCGGACAATACATTTCAGTAGTAGATGTTTAAAGGCATTAGGAGACCATCAAGAGAAATATCAATTTGCCATTGCAAGCTTACTCTGCTCCCAATGAGGTGTATATATACGTATATAAAGAGTAAGTTTTTAAAAGATGAATCTTGCTATCATGGCAATCTAACCAAGGAAGACTTTTTAGGAACAAATGTGCATCAGAACAGGCTACTAGTTGCAGAAAGTGCAAGAAAATAGTAAATCAAGCAAAACTACTAGACAAGACCTAAGGAAGATCAAGAAAACTTTTCTCAATAACAACAAAACATAGTTATGTAAGGTAAAGCTTAGAAGAAAGTAACAATGAAGTTAACAAATAGTTATCAATTCCCATCCATTTAGGTATCAGATTTGTCTCAAACCATGACCAAGCGAATATATTCAGTTAAACACATACTTGAAGGCAGATTGTATCACGGATAGCAACAGTATGCGGCTCTTGTAGTAACACCAAGCTTTTATCAAAATAATGCTCCTTTTAAATAAATGATTTTGATTTATCAGATTATCAACCTGCAGAAGCAAATATATTACTTAGTGAAAAAGAAAGATGTTCCATTGTGAATATTTTCCTACAGGACAAGTCATTTAGATCACTTATTGGACAACCTACTAACCTCCTCGAGAAAACAAAGGGTGCATAGCCCACCAAACTGGTTAAATGATATATCGACCATAATATTTTCAACATTTTAAGCATGATCAAATTTCATATTCAATATATGAAGCCTAACTACCCAAAACATCACAGAAGTTGATTGTTAAAAGCTAGATATCCTTTTGAAACTTCATTGTTAATAAGAAAAAGAAGATATCCTGGAGATGCAGGAAAACAACAGGTCAAAAGAAAAAAAAGTGAGGTAGATAAACACCACAATATAAAAACCAAAAGAAAAAGATTTAGAGATGCGCAAGTAGATATCAGATGCGTAAAGCTTAAAAAATGTCTTATAAACATGATTGTTGGAAAGTAAATAAATAGTAAGCAAGAAAATCATCAAAGTTGTTAACAGTTAACCTAAAAAAAATTAGTGATTCAGGCTCTGCCTAGCCATTTCCATAATTCCTGCATAAGTTCTACAAAATAAGGTGTGTTGGGGAAGCTGATGCTCATTCCTACCAATGTAAATTTGTTGATGCTGTAAAAGGGAAAAGTATTACAGTTATAAATACAACCTTTCTTTCTCATGCCTAGAGCAGCCAAAGAATACAAGGACAGGAATCATATAAACATGGAATGAAAAGTTGAAACTTCTCAAAACATTTAAACATAACTAATGTCCGAGAAAATTCCATATTGAGATGGCAATCTATCATCATCCATGTTTAAGTTAGCAGATCCTAATGACTAGTGTAACCAAGCCTGAATAAGATGCCTAAACTAATGCACGTTCTTCGTTTTTATGATAAAGAATCATAGGTCTGAAGACAACCAAATGCATCAACACATTGAAAATCTAAGCTTAAGCTACCTATTTATTGCAGAGCTCAACCAAATTTTGGTTACAAGGAAAATAGAAACTGTAATCTTCCAAGAATCATCAGCCATAAGGTAAATTTCTATGTAGCTGGAACAAACAGACATCATGAACTAACACAACTTGTCTACCAACTCAAAGACAACAAGCAAACAAAAGCAAATTGAAGACACGAAAATAAGCACATCACCAGCCAGAAAAAATCATATTAAATCAACACAAGTAGGCGGATTATTTTGAAGTGATTAAAAGGACACTTAACATCTTAAATCATATAATAGCTGAAGCATATAAAGGAAAAAATAAAAATTGAAGCAGTAAAAATTGGCCCATAGAGAAGATATTATGGCGTCCAACCACACATGATGAGTTTACAAAGGCAAAATTGGGAATCATTAAACCAATCAAACCAAAGCTAAAAAGGTAGATTCATATATAATTAGATTGCAAATGCAATCTTTTTGGGCATAAAGAAAAGATTCATTCATGATTTAGATCATTTACATAGTTTGCTCAAATACCAAATAAACATCCACTCATATATTTACTAAAGTCAAGATTCTAACATGGAAAATCGAACTTTTCTGATTGGGTATAAAGAAAGAAATCAACTTCGTCGAAACAAAGTGTCGTAAAAAATAGTTAGAAGGGGTCGAGAATACGAATTAAAAATGAAAACAAAACCTAAATCAAAGAAAGAGAAAAGGAAAAAGAAAAGGAGTAAACAAAATTACCTAAAAGCTAAAGAAGAGAATGAAAGCCTGGAAATCCCTAAGAACGAGAACGAGAATAGAGCTGAAGATTATTTGCGAAACCCGAAAACTAGTTGAATCCTAGCACTTATGGTCTTTACTACGAGTGTCGATGCCATGAGGGAGAGTGAGTGGATGGCAAAGAGCATACCTCAAGAGTTCAGTATATATTCCATGAATTAACCAAGCTTTTGGAAGGCGGGTGTGCGACAGAGTGGAAGAAATGAATGCGATTAAGGGGAAGGAAAGAATTGAGGCTGAAGCAAAATAAAAGGAAGGTCAAATCGGCTCGGCTAAAAATAAGCTGAGATGCAGATGTTGGTTTAGTTAAAATGAAAACATCGATGTATTTATGTGGCATAGAATAGGGCCAAGGTTAGTGGTGCAGACAATCTTATGCCAGCATTTCCCCGCATGGGTGATATGTGTTTAATTGTTGATATATTTAATCATTTACACTTAGCAATTATTGACATAAAAATGCTTATGATACTCACTTTAATTCATATATTATTTTAGGTATAATTCGGAAGCAAAGAAATTAAAGTGAGTCGAAAGTATGAAATTTGGATCATTTTTCGAAGATTAATATCTACTTGCTTTTATGGAGGAAAAAGAAAAATAATAATAACAAAAGGCAAGAAAATTGGAAAATAAAGGAGCAAAGCACGAGAGGAAAATGAAGAGAGCAAATTAAATTGTTAATGGGAGGAGTTGCAATTTAATTGAAAAATCAACATGCAACAGAGGCAACACGTAAGGAGAGCGTCATTTTGAACACATTCAGCGTGAATTAATTTAGCTACAGGGGGACAAAATCACGCAGGAGGCGTGAGACACAGCAAAATCGCAGCGTTAATTAAATCAATCAATAAGAAGCCACGCTGGACACAAAAAAAAAAGTAGGGATTCAACGAATACAGGGCGGCAACAATTAAATGAGCTGAAGAGGGCTGGAGCACGCTACAGTGCCGCCACAAGGGTCACACAACACTCACTGCTACAGGAATCACATAAGTGACGCTGGAGGGTGGCAATAAAATTGTGAAAATCAGCTAAGAGGTGATGCAGCAATGCACAGGAGAGGAGCTGTGAGGCGCAGACTCGAGACGCTACAAGGAAATCACGCTCCAGTCGGCAGCACACACGCACAACGCAGTGATGGCTCGGTGGCTTGCTGCGGCTGGTGTAGTAGAGAGCTGGCGCTTGGCGTAAAGGGAGAAGCAGTGAACAGTCAGTGTGAGCAAAAACCCACACATTAAATTGTCCCGAATGAACACTGAAATTGAGAGAGTCTTGCGACAGTAAAGGACAAAATTAAAGGGATATTTGAGTAGAGATTAAGATGGGAGCTGAAACTATTTTTCGAAAAAAACCTATGAAAAGCTAGACGATCCGGGTTAAGTATTTTTTTAATTATTTTGTTGTTTCTTTCTCTCATTAAGAATTGATCGTGTTATTCGATTTTAACTTATTTGGGTTTTGTGTGTGAATAATCAGATTTTCGTTATTATTCGGTTATTTGTGTATGAACCTATTAAGTATTGCGAATTGATGATTTTAATGTGTTCATTGAATTGTTAATTTCGAACCCATTGCTAGAATTTCGATATAATCCGTAATTGTTATGTTGAAATTCACGTATAGCGATTAATGATTCGTAATCATTAGAGATAACATGACTTAGGTTAAATGATGCATCGTATGTGGTTGTTACCTTGATTAATCAGTTTTTCTAATTCGTAATGCTACTGCCTAATTAAATCTAAAGATCGTATCCTAGATTGTTAGGTGGTTAGATTTAATTAATGATCGTATCTTGATTAAACAAAACTTAAGGAAAAACTTGGGTTAATTTTTAACCCACGATTAATAATTTCTAGGAGAGGTTAAAGAACAACAAATTAATAAAATATGCTTAATTAAGGTTTAGGCTGAGATTGAACCGAAAAATCAAGTCCCTACCGAATTATCTATTTTTATTATTTTTTCATTTTTTTTAATTTATTTTTATTAGTTAGTTTTACTTTTATTTTTCCTTTCAAAAATTCAAAACCTCTCTTTTAAGTATAAACATCGATTAATTTTATTTTATGAACTGTACATATATTTTCTGTAGATTCAACTTAAATTGCTAGTTAATTAATTTTAACTAACGTTACGACCTGCGGTCAATGGGCCTGCCTCCACAGCTCAATTCCCACCATCCCATGTCTATTAAAGTGGCGTTCAGGCAAGTAATCAAGGTCGTTTATCTCCCATTCGCGAACACCATATCCGTAAGACAAATAGTACAGTAACAGGCAACATCGGCTCTATCCTCTGGATGTAAAAAATATGCCGGAGCTAGTCTTCTGCGCTGCTTCCTTAACCAACCGCTACTATCCTCTCTCTTCTCCACCGTCACCCTCAATCGTCTCAGCCAAACCCGATCTCTCTGGTTGGTCTTTTACCTTCTCTGTGATCTCTCTTTGGCGTCGATATGTTCTGATGATTTGACTCCTATAACCTTGACTTCTTTGAACTATGCTTGGTTTGGGGTATGCTTTTTTGTTTTGGTTTCTCAAAGATACAAAGGAATGAGGAACTGGGTTTGCATGAAAACTGAGTTTCTAGTGTTCGTTGTTCTTTGTTTAAAAACGTTCATCTGTATGGTCATGGAGATCAAATATACAATGAGGTTTGTGAGATTGTGCCCCGGTGATTTCTTTTGCTAGATTTATACGAAACGGTGAACTAGTTTCAGTGTCGGCTGGATATAGAGATGTCTGCAAGTGGAGCTCGAACGAATTACCCTTAAAAATTAACGATCTCCATAACTCAGAAAACTTCAAGCTTAATGCTAGTTCTTATCGTGTGAAATTCACTTTCACAAGTTTGCTTGTGTGCGTGGGCTAAATGTTTGTGGGTAAATAGCTGACTAATGGATGTGGTGGGTAACGTTAAATGAACATTTGATTCTTCTCTTTGCATGATTTCTGAATGAAAATTTTCTGTTATGAAAATGGACTCTGAAATGAAATTTTGTTTCTTTTCAGATTTCCCTTTGTTTAAGGTGAAAAAGCTTCCACCAAGCTATGGACGTTATCTTAAGTTAATTGACAGAAGTGTACATCTAAAATCTATGTCCAGAAAGTGTTCGGATATCATTAAAGTACTGCCTCTTTTCAAACAGTTGTCAACTCATCAGGTATGATGGTGAGTTCTCCAGTTTTACAAGTACTCTTGTTTTTATTTTTCTGCACGATTTGGATATGGTAATTCTTAATTGCAACTTGGCATGCTCTCAATGAGCAAAATGCTTGTCCTTTTTTAGTATGGAGAATCATGGAGGTCGATGCCTCTTTTGTGAATGTTTTCAATCAAATTATTGCATCTAAATCTAGTAAACCTTCTGTTTTGATAGTTCAACAACCAATTTGTCCTGAGATTGGAAGCTGTTAATTACTGTTTGGGTTTTGATATCAACGTAATGATTGCCTTCAAGCTATTATTAACTTGGTCTATGAGTTAATGTGAGTTCCCCGTTTAATCGCTATAGTTAATGTAACAGATTCAGCTGATTGAATTAGACAGAATTCAGGATTACATACGTGTTCCATGATACGTTTTCTTTTTCGTCATTACCATGATTAACAGAATAAGAGTTCAGGATTAGATATGCACTTCATTATAACCTTTTTTCATCATTACCATGGTTAATATAACAGATTCAGTTGATTGAATTAGACAGAATAAGGGTTCAGGATTACTTATGTACTTTATGATACTCTTTTGATGCATTACTATGTTTTCATTTGATAGACCTGGGTCTTCTGTTTTATCACGACATATTTCATCAATCTCACATGTTCCAATCTGGTTGAGTGATTATAGCCTTTGCAGGGAAAAGTACATCAAAATGTATCTGCAACGGCATTTCTAGTTAGCAATGCCTTGATATGGACAATGCCATTGCAAGCTTTGGCAGAAACATGCGAGGCTGACGACTCTTTCTTCAACATGCCTTTACTGCTATTTGTGGCTCTCATTGGGGCCACTGTTGGAGGTATTGATACTATACACACTGAGCTCCTGCTTTCTGCCTAAGTTAAAGAAATATGTTAAAAATGCTTAATAACTCCAACATCCAAAAGAGATGAAAGATAAGATCAGTTTATATAGAAGAAATATCCAAAACCTAATGGCTTTAAGGTTTTAGATTAAAATATGAACCTCCTTGTATATAAATCACTTCTCTTTCTAAATAAGAAAATTATGAAATTTAACATAATAACAGAGCAAGTTATAGGAGCCTAATATATGAAAAAAGAAATGCTTATCAAATAAGAAAGTTCAATTATTTATAGTTGAATGACCTTAAAGTTTTAGGTTGAGATATATGCCTTCTTGTATATAGACGACTTCTCCTTCTAAATAAGAAAATTATCAAAGTTAACATAACTCTCTCTCAATTAATTTCTTTCTATCAATGTATAGTTGGAAAATTACCAAATGTTAGTTTCAAGATGCAAAGGTTTTGACTGTCTTTTCTTGCCCGTATGGAATGTTAGAGGTCTATTTGTTAAGCCGTGTGAGATTTAATTTTTATTTTTGCTAAAGATCCAAACCGGTATCACAGGACTGCTTGCAAGGCAGAGAAGAGGAGAGTTGCAGAGGCTAAATGAGCAACTGCGTCAGATAAATGCAGCTCTAAGAAGACAAGCTAAGATTGAGTCTTATGCTCCCGCTTTGAGTTATGCTCCAGTAGGCAGTAGAATACAAGAAAATGAAGTAATTGTTGATCCTAGGAAGGAAGATTTGATTTCAAAGTTAAAGGCTGGAAAGAACTTTTTGAGGAATCAAGATCCAGAGAAGGCTTTTATGGAGTTCAAGGCAGCTCTTGAGCTTGCTCAGACTTTGGAGGACCCAATAGAGGAGAAGAAAGCAGCAAGAGGCTTAGGTTTATTTTATTCATCCACCATTGACTCAGTGTTAACATTTATTTTATCAAATACTTGTGTTCAACTCAATGTCCTTA
>JANKYE010000005.1:9096639-9114241 GCA_032467995.1 Erythroxylum dillonii | reverse complement strand
GTGCATTTGGTGCACTAACAATTAAGTGGTGCATTAACCATTAGTGGCACACCATATTATTTCTATCTTTTATAACAGTTTAATCCTTTGTTCCATTATTTTGTTCCAATCCTAAATCTACATCGTATTATGTGCACAACCTAACGTCGTATTGAAGACGTAACAAAGGTTAGAATAGACTTATTGGAACAGTCTATTATTGGATAGTCCCTTTTTTTGGTTCTGTTTAGAAGCAAGTGATCATTAATAATAGCTATATCGGGGCAACCTGTGTAATTATAAAGATCAATGCGTGCCTGCCCCATTCAAGGAAGCCTAAGAAATCAGATTAGGTATTTGCTTTGGTGACGGGATTTTTTTCACGAGCTCCGGAAAGGAGTAGGATTCCTCACAATTGGTTGTAGTGAAAACTTTCCTTTTACATTGGATCTTTCATGCTTGCCCTCTGATAATAATAAAGACAAATTGAATCCGAATGACAAGATATCAAGAATTAAAGATGCTATTTAGAAGCATTAAGCTTAAGCTAATTGAGTAGTACTGAAGCCTCCACACTCAGTGCTTGCTGCTGACACGTTGAATTATCAATTCCAATGTAACTTCTACTTGAAACATGTTCAAATAATACAGGACATGAGGAGTTACTCTGGAACTATGTTCTAAGTCTCTCTTTATACGAGGACGATCACATAGCTTGCTACAAGCAGCTATCTTTTGTACAGTTGTCATCTATTGGGAGATGAAGATCGGTTAATAACCTCCCATCCCACCATTTTTAATCTCTGAAACTTACATTGTAAACGAATAAAGAAACAGCAGAAACAGGAGTTAAAGACCAATGAAATCGATAATACGGGAAAAAAGGAAAAAGTTTGCCAGGACCGGATGAGCAAATTCTAGGAAGCCAGACAAGTCTCCCAGAAAAGCTTGTTCTTTTCCATCTCAGTCATCGGTTCACTGGTCGTTGAATCAACCGAAGCACACGATTTCTGATGAAAAACCACATCACTCCTCCACGGTTCTCCTCCGCCACAAATGCGAATCTCCTCTTCCTCAACGTTGCCACAGTACTTCTCACCTTCATAACAGCCACCATCATCATTATTCAGGACGTCGCTGACGCAAGACTGATCCGATACGTCGTAGCTACACGACTCCGCATCGTCGTCGGCGAGATCTACACCAATGTCTGGTGGACGAAGATCAACGTCATCGGAGTCGCCGGTGGCTTCAACGAGAAACAAAGAACCAACGTCGACGAAATGATCTTTCCTCCTTGTTTGCTCTCCTTTCCAATCGTAACCAAAATTGTAACTTTCCATGTGTTACAATTAAGGTAGAGAAGCTAAGAATTGTAGACAACTCGTAACTTTGGCCATGTAAGAAGTTTTACTACGTTTAAATGAACATTACGTATATACAACATTCAATGGATTGGACGGACGATGGCTTGTTTGACGCTACGAGTCGTGAGGGTGTTTTTCTTTGTAGGGAAAATCAAAAGGGGGGAGATTAATATATGAAAAAGATTGCTACAGCCAAAATCTTCTAGAAGGGAAAAA
Organism: Erythroxylum dillonii; assembly: GCA_032467995.1. Classification (NCBI taxonomy): domain Eukaryota; kingdom Viridiplantae; phylum Streptophyta; class Magnoliopsida; order Malpighiales; family Erythroxylaceae; genus Erythroxylum; species Erythroxylum dillonii. The sequence goes on along the minus strand of JANKYE010000005.1, from coordinate 9,112,679 downwards.
AAAAAAAAAGCGTGTTTTTCAATAATTTTGGTTACCGGGAACCATTCTCAGGTTTCTAGAATGTCTGATAATTCCACTCGAAGCCAACTAGCCGAGTCTAGGTGTCGATCCTTGAGTCCTTTTACGTACTGTTTGTTAGGGTATGCTTGTTGAAAGAAAACCTTCCAAGTACGGTTCATTTAATCGAAGACGACTGAAGAGACAACGACTTAAAAAATGCATAATATTTCTGCGATTTAATATTTTTTATTTTTAAACTTGATTTATACGAATCACTAAATTAAAATTTTAATATTACATAAAATAATTCAAGAAATAAGTAAATACTATTTAATTGAAATATGATCTTAAATTATAGTAGGATGTAACGAATTGATTATTACATTTTACCTTCCCTAAGGCATGCGTGTTTTTTGGTGCGACAAAGTCCACAAAAAGAACATAGTTGACTGTTGTATAATTCTTGATGTTTACTTGATTAATTTCTTGATCAAATATTCAACAAAAAAGACGTGAATCTTAATTCTGAAAACGCGTATTTACTTAAACTGACAGTTTAGTCCCAAAAAAGGAAAAAAGCTGTGTAAAGATATTTTTGAGACGGTCAACAAAGTTGGAAGATTTAGAAACTCAGGAGGATGCCTGGTTTTTATGACTCCTTAAGGACCATTACAAGGTCATGTTCTTTCTTCCTTTTCTTTTTGGTCGGTAATAAATTACATCTGTTGTAATAAAAGTGTCATGTGAAAGATTATGATTAATTTTTAAGGAATTGCGAACGCCTTGGTGTTGTCATTAAAAGAATCCAATTTAATTTAAAGATCGTTGTTTCTTCTGAGAAAGAGAGAGCCAATGGATTATGTAACCTATGATTACAAGTTGCTGGACATTGTGGCCCATACACCATTATCATTAGGCAAACAATTAGTTGAACGTCACAATTAGAAGGTATTACTTGAACAATTTCTCTACGGCAATCACACGTTGTCCAATAACAAATCATAAACCCTGTTGTTGCTATGGCAAAAGTCACTTACCAGCAATGCGTAAGGTGGTACTATAAAGGAAATTAAGGGTAGCTCTCGCAGCACAGGTTCAGTGCTAAACGTACGAAACCCACGATATTGTAGCTTATTAATTATCGTCCAAACACGTCCTCCTTTGGATTCGGTACTACTCCTGTCACCCGTCATGTCCGGCGCTATCATGCTCCCTTCACTCCCTGCTACCAAAATCTTGTTTAGGGCCGGCTTCTAGTAACTGCTTAGGAGCAGTGCACTGAAGAAATATAACATGTGATCAGGGTTAGATTATTGGTGAAGCACCGAAGCCACCCACTTGAACCACTCCCATTAAGTTGCAATCGTCTATGTAATGGTTATCAGATCTAACAGTCTAAATTCCGGGATTCACTTTTGGCAAAAGTATGCTCATGACCGTCTTGGGATGATACCATCAAGTGAAAACGACGTCTATACTAAAGGACGAAATGAGATCGCAGTCAGAGCTGAAATTATTAACGAGGGATGTGGATAAGGATTTAGGGCAAATATAGGATCAGACTTTGAAGGTAACACAAATGTGGACAATACTTTTGCCCAACAAACCATATTAATATTCTCCACTAACCACCTAAAGAAGATTGGGTTCTTGCAATACAGTTCAATCACAACAGGCAACTCAAAAACTGAATTTAGGAGATCAACAAATGCTATCATTCACACGTGAAACTTAGAATGTAATCGTCATGTATTAATCAGATGGTACACTAAAGGAAAAATAGTTATGCGTTCATGTTCTTAGAATTAGGAAAACTGATAATAGCTAACGACCAAAAGGCAAGTTGCAACCATCTTAATTCGTAAGTTCTTTTTTCTTTAGAAAATAGGGGAAAAGATTACTATTAGATAAAAAGAAATATTGGACTCGTGCTCAGGCAATATAGTAATCCCAAACAAGTCTAATTACAATGGGAAGTCAATGCCAACATAGTTTTATCAAAAGGACCTAGTAAACTTAAACTAGCAAGACTAGTGTACATTGGCTCAAATCAACATGTACAACTTCAACTCGTAGATTACAGAAGTAACTTCTACTAGCCATGTACTTCAATTCCATTAACAAAAAAGGCAAAATAAAGGCAGATAGAGTGATTGATAACTAGAAGTCAAAAGATTGCTTGTGAATCAATTTTAAAAATAACCCTCATATGACCCGCCTCTCATGCCTAATGAAGAATTTCCAACACACCCTTCAGAATGTCATACGTAACCGTCTTGTTGTCATAACGCAAATTAAAGCCTTTCATATAATCTCCACTAGAAGTTTGTGGAATACCATGAGTCCCACAAACAATCGCCTCGACTCTCTAGAAAGAATGCGCCCATTCTCAAACAGATTTACAACAATGACTAGCATTGATAGAAAAAAGATACAAGTTGTACTGCAAGTTCTTTTGAAAAACTCACGATTTAACTAAGCCGATAGATTGTTAGAGCTTAAATTCTTTTATCTTTAATCGTTGTCGAAACACCCAGTGAAGCTTTGCCTGTGTGCTAGATATAAGGAAGAAAAGTTAGAACACAATAAGCCATATCTCTTAAGCGTCTCCAAACTCTGAAATCCTCCTTTCCAGCAAAGAGTACCAAATTTATGGTTTCTCAGGCATAAAATTACATGTATGATAACAAACTAATACAAAGAGACAGATTGCGCACATAGAAGTTAACGTGTGAAAGTAGAAAAATAATTTGTTAACTAAAGTTACGAACAGGAGAGGCAGAAAATTACCTGGTAAAAGAAAAAGTTGGATTACTTGTCATTGCTTCAGTGCGTCACAAATTTCACCAAATAGTGAGGTGGTAAAAACCAAATCTAGCTCAGAAGCACTAAAACTGCTCAGCAGCTCAAGGTATAGTAGTAGCTTCAAAGCATGCTGATCCTAAAGTACTGTGCAATCCATTTGTTGATATGCAGCAAAATACTTGAAAGAAGAAAAGAAATACAAAAACAGAAAAGCCTGAATAAGATAAAGGATCATGACAAACACAATTCACTTCTCCTTAGAGCAAGATCTATCTACAGAAAGTGGTGGCCTGCCCTAAGCCATTAACTATTGTTGCCACCCTAATTAGTTATGGCCAGATGTTTAATCCTCAATAAAGCAAGCAAGTCCAACATCAAGCTCCATCAAACTCAAAACATCCATTATTTTCAAATGTAAATACCTGAATGCAATGTAAATTATGAAAGATAACTATGTAACAGTAATCAGATAAGCTCTTAACATTAGCATATTGACATTATAAGTGATGTTAGCCAAGAGAGAATACAAGAAGATTGAAATATAACAAATAAAAAATTGCATAAATGCACTCCAAGTTTTATGAAGTAGGTCAGCAGATTTCATCCTTTTAAAATTGCTCAGTAGACTGTATTGCGAGGTTTTCTAAACTTGCAATGCATGGGAAAAGTACCTTTTCTGTTGTATTGCCTTCAGAAATGAATCATGTCAGTTGACAGCCACTGAGTGCACACTCCCAACTCTGAGAATGAATGAAAAAGAAGAGCACACAAAAAATGTTTAAGTGAACAGAGCATCTCTTAAACTTTTGTAACTTTTGATAATAAGGCTAAATTCAGCAAAAACAAAAAATCATCCATTTGACAACTTATTCAATCAAGGACATACTGAGTCCAAACTCTGGAATACAACAGAACATAAATTAAATAAATTCAGAATGATACCTGAAGATTCACCGTACAGCAATACATGTCTTCATCATAAATAAAATGGACAAGCAGTCCATACTCCATGACAAAAAAAGGCTTGCAGCCTGCACTTACTACTTAAATCTTTAACCATTATTGTCATCAAGGAAGGAGAACAGCAAGAAGTACAGCAGGTAGCAAGAAGATAAATGTTTGATTCTTTAATAATATCTTATGGCAACCAAGTAAAAGTCTCCCTGTTATAAATAAATGCGCTTGAGAAAAAGAATAAAGAGTATAAGAAGACTAAAAGGGAACCTTAGAATAATGAATAATTTTCAATTGATATTTCCACAATATGTGGACACAAGTTATTGAGGGAAAAATCAATAAATTAATAATTGATGTTCAATGTTCCATTGTACAGAATACAAATTGTATCGGCACAGAATGCACCATGAATTACAAGTTTTGGAATTCCAATCCCGCGGTGCAATTACATGGATGGAGTAATGATCATGACCATGTATTTCGGTCCACCCAAAATGCTGATGCTGCAGTCACTCCCACTAATCCAAGCTGATGTGACTACATTATCACAGAATTCTGATTGTTGCCAAGACTCATCTTCAGATTACTAAGGTTTACTCTGTTTGTTGTCTCTTTTCAGCTGAACTTTCAGTTTCTTACCTCCTAATTGGCATCCATTCATCATACTAATTGCAGCTTGAGCTGATGCAGGTGAGTCATAACTAACAAACCCTGCAAATAGAGGCATGTTATTAAATGTCAACAGCCAAATTTAGGTTGAAAATCATGTTGAGAATGAGCATACCAAAGCACTTGCTAACACCAGTTGCCTTATCAACAAAAACCTTAGCACTCAAGACTTTACCAAAAGCTTGAAAAGCATTGGCAAGCTCTTGATCACCAAATTCTTGAGGTATGTGATATATAAACAAATTGGCCCCAGGTGGACCTAAGTCAAATAACAAAGAGTATTTAGCAAGTAAACACTAGTAACAATAAGATAAGGGAACAAAAACAGGGACCTTTGTGTGGAAAACAAACCTTCAATCTGGCCTGCAGAACTGGTACTAACGCCTGATGATGCTGCAGAACTACAGCTGGCAGCTGCAGGTGCAGGTGGCAGCGGACTAGGTGAACCACTCAAAGAATGGTGAGCCATCATGCTTCCAGGATATGAAATGGGATATTGGAGACCTTGCACTGTAGGATACGCAGAACCCACATAACTTGCAGGAGTCACTGCATAGTTTCTAGGTGCCATAGTTGGAACAAGGTCAGGCCTGATTGCACCACGCACAGGATTTCCTTGATTCATGGGAGGAATCATACCATGAAAAGAGTGTTGATGAAAAGCTGCTTGATTCTGCATAGCTGGCAGGCGATATGGCATGAGTCCATAAGTTCCAGGAGCCTACAACAGAATGACCAACAGAATACTCACCTTTGATAATACATTACTGGTAGATAAAATTGACAGAACACGAAATCCAATTAAGAAGAAAAGAGGACCACAAATTTTAAGGATAAGCCAGTTTTCATATAAGTTGAAAGACCTCTAAAGAATTGCAGTTAAACTACTGACCTGATACCCATAACTGTTGTAGGGGGGTACATAACCCAATGGCATGGCACCAAATAATGAGGGATGTTGTGCATCAGTATTTGACAAATTGGATGCCTGAGATTGTGCTTTCTGAGCTCTTCGGGCTTGTCTTTCCTTTTCCGTATCTGCCCATTTGACAACCAAAGGAACACTTGAACCCTAGTAAACCGAAAGATAAGAATCAGACTGAATCATTGTAACAAAATCATTGACAAAATAAGGTTCCAGGCTTCGAACTCAAAATCCATGGAAGAAAGGTCATCTTTTAAACAGAATTTAAAAATGTGACACTTATGTATGTTCAGACAATTGGGTCAGAAAATATATGGGCAGGCCTTTTAGTTTCAGAGAACCCATACCAACATCAGAATGGTTAGTTAAACTATTGTAATGCCACAACTTCCTCCTCTACCTGATCTAATTGTCAGCATAGAATATTGAACAATTGATGTCTGTTAAGCTATGCCCTCAAGCTCCAGATAAAATAGTTAAACTGTCTAGTATAACTAAAGTTTAAGAAATTGTAGACAGTGTCAGATTAAAGTTGCTTCCTGACCAGAACATTACTGGTTTAGCTTGACAAGCTTCTAGTTCAGTTGACATGGAGAAGAACTCACTGTAATAGGGACAGTACTTTCAGAACTCATTTTCACATTAGACAAAAGCTGGCCTTTACCTAAGATATATTGTTGATACATACACATCTTAAACTTGTAATACAAAATTATACTACAAAGTATAAATTAAGAAAACAACTTATCCAACAGAAAGAAACAGTGAACCTAAATGTAATGCAACAGATAAAGCAATCTTCCAAAGCTAAAAGAATCACTAAGGTTACTTTTGAGCTAAACATGTTGTTTGAATCACAAACCTCCATTTTATGCTTTCCATTGGTGGCCTCCATGGCAGCAATGGCTTGCTCTTTTGTTTCATACTTCAAAAAAGCACAGCCTACAAATTTAAGTAGCAAAAATCAAAATTACCATTTCATTTCTTCCGGATTTGTGAACCAAAAAGGGAAATAAGCACCTTTGCTTGTCTGTTGAGAACCTTTTAGAATTTGTAGGTCTTTTATAGTTCCATGTTTAGAGAACAATTCAGATACTTCAGCTTCTGAAACATTTTTTGGAAGCATACCCACAAAGAGTTTGTGCTCTGGATTGAAAGAAAAGTAACAAATCATTCAAAAAAGCACAAAGCATAATCTACTAAAATTTCTCAAAATAATCTGAAACACCAATATCTGGAAAGGAATCAGGATAAAGTAATATAAGAGACAACTAGGTATCACGTCAAGAAATTATATTACACCTAGTCTTTCCAACTCGCCATCTGCATACTTCACTTGCAATGGACTAGATGCCTGAAGTTGACAAAAGAACAGGATGCACTCCAATTAGAGAGGCAGCGACACCAATGCGTTAAAATGTAACAAAAAACAAATACATAAAAATAGTTGGAATTTATTTGCGCAGAAGTTATGATTGTCACAGTATCTAAATCAATTTATGCACTAAATCAAGCCCAAAGAGACTTAATGAGAAATTCAATTAAAAAGATTATTCATTAAAATAAGCTGACAAGAGTCAAGCCTCAAAAGCACAATGGTAACAACGAATAAGGGTTTGTCTATGTCAGAAGTTGTCACAAAATGATTCAATTGATCATAATTTTTAATATTGAGATGGCTGCCTATTGTGACAGTTAATCGTGATATCACTTGTTTAACAAATTGCCTAATAGTGTCATTTCATTACTTAGAATGAACGAACCACCAGATGGCTATGCAGACTCAACAATATCTTTTATGAAACAATTGTAACCTACAATCTGTTGTTTTGACATTACAAACAAATAAGTGAAATGAATATCAACCCACAGTTTGCCATTCCCGATCAATCCAGTTAACAATGTTCATCACAAGATTCAGAATGTTCATCAAGTCTCTGCACTTTGAAGAAAGAAACAAAATTTTCTTTTAAATCTTCTAAATTGGAGTCAGCATCTCCATTTGCTTCATGCAAGTGATGCACCCATCAATCCTTTTTACAAATGCCATCACGCATTTTGCTGAAGTCCACCTCACTGAAGAACTTTGCATAGACCAATTACATCATTAAATGCTGCATTGTACAGTCCAGTGGTATTACTATACAACCAGATAAATCCAACTCCGCTAGGGATTACAAAATCAATATCAGAGCCTTTTAAGATAAGAGAGGCTCAACAAATTTCAGCAAATTCAAAATCACCCCCTCATTCTTTTAACTTCCAACTAAATCAAACAGAATACCGGAAACAGTCATTGTTAAGAATGTCCTATTTACTACAAGACCAATACTTATCCACTAATACAATGTTTGAGATCAGCAATTATGCACTACAAGCAGTAAGCTTTGAGCAACATAATTCAAAGAAAACAATAACTAGAGATCACAAAAAGCACTAACCCCAGGCAACGTTTTCTTATTGTGACAAGCATTGACCGCCTTATCCGCTTCCAGCCTCGACGGACATATTACAAAACAACAACCTGTTTTACATACCGCAAAAACTACTCAAATTAGGGTTTCAAACGCCGGAAATCTCAGATTAATCCAAGGAAAAAAGAACTCCAAATCATGCAGGAAGTCAAGCCTCTTAAGAAGAGAGAAATAAAACAGAGAGATTTGAAGAATGTGAGAAGAAAGAAAGAGAAACCTCTAGAAGCTCGGGTGGTCTTGTCTTTGATGATGTTGACCTCGTCCACCAAAGCAAACTCTTCGAACATTGCGAGAAGCTGAGCTTCTGTCATGTGCTTAGGTACTTGACCTACAAACAGTTTCACGCTCTCTTCGCTCGATTTCTTCTCCGCCATTACTGCCTAAAAACACACACAAAGATATATAGCACTCTCTCTCTCTACGGCTCCTCCGTCTTTCTAAAATTCACTCTCTGGCCTTTCTTTCTCTCTCCTCCCTTCTTCTTTTTGTTGTTTCTTCGAATTTTCTTTATTTTTTCCCTCGCATAGTCGTCGCTGTGAAAATTGGGGCTTTTGTTGATGGCAAAGTTGGATCTCCCATACATAATTTTATAATTAAATGCACAAAAAGGGCCTCAACCTTTGCTTAATTTACGATATCGACCTAACTGTTGTTTCCATTCGTTGAGCTTGGACTAGAGCGCTTACAATTTTGGCCGTTTAAATGACTGCAATGCCCCTCCGCTTCGACTCCCCTCTCATCTCATGCATGGTCTTGAATTTTGATTGGCTAGTGTTCTGTCCCCAGAAGGGTAGTCTCCTACGAAAATAAAATGTTTCGTCTTCTGTGCCAAATACGGACAGTACGTTTCTTTCAACCGCGTATACACAAGTTAATCTTTCGTACTAAAACATAAGGATGGATTTGAGTGCTGCCACACACGACCCCCATGGGGTTTATTTGAGCTACGAGACTATCTGCATTGGATTAATGGGCTAAGGTAGGTAAGTAAGGAAGATTTTCGGAAAACCTGAGCGTTACAGTAAATACATCTGGATGGCCATTCCCATTTTGACAAAGTTTCATCAACACCTTATTCCAGCAAGAATTAAGCAGTTAATGAGAATATAACAGCGCATTCATTACTTTAATAATGAATGATTTTAAAAATTCTTAAAATATTAAGTATATTATGTTTAATTTAATAAGAATATATTGTAAAAACATGATTGTTATGATATAAAGCAAAATTTGCATTCATTACTTTAGAATCCTGAATAAACAATCTGATTACAAATCATAAAAGTGTAGTACTTCATTCAGAAACTTGATATAAAATAATATGTAACCTTAATTAATAGAGAAAAGACCAATTTATATACCTATAACTTTTAATTTGACATGTCCATTAAGTGATCAAAATAAATGGTTGAAATTTATTCTACTATTAAATAAGAAATATAAACTGAATAGAGCTCTTTAATTATATTAATAATATTATTAATATACATAAAATATGACCACTAATCGGGTCATATTCTTACGTTCGTCCGCTTAGCTTGATACTTCAAACTTTAGTTTAATAGTGTACATATTAGGCGCACATAAATAAATCCCTTAATATCTTCATAATTGATCTCGACATAGTAAATCACATAATGCAAGTAGAAGTGGTCATACACTTCGCCATCACATACTTCCTTTCATATACTACAACACTAATAATTTATCGTTAGGCAATACAAGTAATATATAAAAATCATAAAGGTCCACATTAATGTCTCGTAGACAATTTTATTTCTTATTTAATAACAATTACATGTGTGCATTCATAATATTTAAAAAAAATTGTCAATCAAAAATGTTATTGAGCTTAAGATTGTCAAAAAAAATCATTAAAAAACAATCATCAATATAATTAAGGCCCATTATTTAAACACATTCCTTAAATATTTTTGGTTGAAGGACTTTAGTTAAGGGATTTGCAATCATTAGATCTATCTTAATATATTTAATACACACTCATTGTTTATGAACTTTCTCCTTTACGACAAAATATTTTAACTCCATATGTTTAGGCCCCGTTTGATTCCACTTCAATTTTTCTGTTGTGATTTTTTTGTTTTTGTTTTTGTTTTTATTTTTGTTTTTGATTTTGTTTTTATTTTTTGTTTTTAGTTTTAGTTCTTCTTTATTAAAAAAACAAAAACTTTGTTGATTGAGATTTGTAATAAAATTTTAAAAAGAAAAACATGTTTAATATCATCATCTTGTTTTTATTTTTAATTATATTATTAGGTATTAATATTAAACTTTAATTTATGTATTTTAAATATCAAATTTTATGGTTAATTTTAATATTTTTCATTATGGTTAGAAATTAAATATATGAATATTTATATAATTAAAGAAATTTAGACATCAATTATATATAATAAAATTCATAAACTATAAAAATTACCTTGAGTCATTCTAATTAATAAAAGATGTTCATCATCCTATAATGCTTCAAAACATAATAGTACTATTATTTAGAAAAGAAAACATAAATCAATTAGAATTAATATAATAATTTCATATTTGTCTAGCAATTTTATCTCGCTTTTGAGATATAGTTCGAAGTTGTGTTAGAGTGATATTATACTATACTTGAGAACTTGCATCTTTATTTTCACTTTTCCTAATTTGTTATTCATTTTCAACACAATTGTCAAATAATTCGTCACTTTGTAAATGCATTATAATATAAATGTGTATAACACAACAAACAATAATGATGTATTTTTATTTCTTTATATCATAATTCAGTATGTTTAAAAGTATAGAGAATCTTGCTTTTAAAATGCCCAAATTACTTTCAATTACATTTCTTAATAAACAATAATGATGTATTTTTATGGTTTGGATTATAAGGAATTCTTATATAGCATTAGAAACATTAGTAGTAACACCAAAATCAAGCTACTAAGTATTAGAAGAAACTTTAGTTAGGTTTAGTTCGGAATATACAAAAGGTTAGATTACCTTTTTTAAAAAAACCAAGCCCTACTTTTCAAATAATGTTTCTGATAGTGTCCCTTTTTCTTACAAAAAGTGACACTTATTTATCTTTTGTTCTTTCTTATCAACATTAGCAGTAACTTGTGTCACTTTACCAAGTGGTTTCTTTTTTTAATGTTTTAGCCTTTGGTTTGAGAATCTTGATAACTCATTAACCCGCAAGGTTAATTAAATGAACTCCTTAATTCTTTACCCTTGTTTCCTCCTAAATTAGCATATTGGACAATTCATTAACATTCCACTTGTCCTTTATAGTGTTGTAGTTAATTTGAAAAGGTCCATACTTAGGAGGTAACTAGTTTATAATGAATTGCACTAAAAAGGAGTTCATCAACTATCAAACTCTTAGTCTTTAATGTTGCTGCAATATTTTTCTTCTCTAAAACATGTTACTACATGCTCTGCAATCCATCAAACTTTCTGATCGTGAGTTTAGCCTTTAGTGTATCAGCGAGAGACTTATCTACAAAATGACAACATTCTTACACAAATTTAAGGTATTCTTTAACACTTTCAGTTTATGAACTATTGGTCTTAATGTTGTTGGCAATAGTCATTCGCATAACATTAAGACATAATATGTTAGTCGTTTCCTATGCTTTATAGTTTGTCTTCATAACCTAACTGCTCGTATTTGTACGGTAGTAGGTTTTTTTTCCAACAATGCTAAATTAAGATCTAAAATACCTAAATAGAAATCGACTTGTTCACACCATTTAGAGAAGTTCAAACCATTAAACACTGTAACGGAAGAAACATGCAAATGAAGAGAAATAACTACGAATACATAAATGCTCAATAAATTATTAGATTCAATTAATTAAACATTTATAATATATTGTTGGTTTCTTTTGGGCAAACTCAATAATATCATCATTTTAATGCTATACAAACTTTATCAGGTAATCAAACAAAAACTCATCAAATACAATCAATATCTTTAAATATATAACACATCTGACAAGGTAATATTGATTTTCCTTTATTATTTTTACTAGTCACAGGGTATTAATTTACCTTTGGATAAATTTTAAATTCTCTCAACTAATAAGCATTATTTATCCATATAATTAATTTAATAATAGACATTAATATTTTATGAATAAAAGACTATTTATACATGACAAAAATTCACTTAATTAATTTGGTCACTTGGTGACTAAAAATTATCCTTTTATATTGTCATGTATAAATTTGACATACAATGTATAATTTTAAATTTTAATAATAATATGCATGAAACTAACATGAAATCATTAATAAAATTAATAGAATACATATCACCATAATAAAATAAGATGTCATTCTAAAAATACAAAATTTAAAAAACTTAAATAAGTATGTAGACATGAGCTTTGATTCTTATAATAATTATAGTGGAATCTACATCCATAATTTGTTATTGTCTAGCACTTAAGATGTTTGGTTTTCATTTAGAAGACTAGGGTTCAATTCTTATGAACGATGATATGCTTATTTATTTCATATAACAACTGAGTTTGAATTAAGTGTAATTAAACATGATAACAATTTTAGTTTCCCATCTTTAAAAAAATTACCACAATAACCTTCAGAATTTTTTTAAATGTCGAAACCATTAATAATGATTAATCACAAAACTCTTCAAACATCAAAATATTTGACAATCATTATAAAAAAAAGCCATAGTAATATATATGAACAAATTGTTTATTTACGTCAAGCATGTACATAACTTTTATATATCGTGTAAATTCTTCTGATTTATCAACAAAAACAAATTGTTTATTTAAAACACAAGCTTTGATACCATGTGTAAAAACATTATCTTTGTGACATAAATCAAAATTAGCATTCATAATTTTAGGATCTTGAATAAATAACTGTTACAAATCATCATTGATTAAAAAACTCGAATGGTTTAACTGGTTCAATTGTAAAAATCCTAAATTGTTTAACTTTTCGATTCTATTTTTAACTTTTTAATTTGATTTACTTTAAAAAGTAAAATTTAGCAAATTAATAAATTCATATAAACCAAAATAAATCCATTAATTTTCATCTAACAATTTTTTCAATTAAACTTCAAATTATTCGATTGATAAGAATAATCTCTTTCAATCATATTTTAAATTTTTTAATTTTATTACATCTTTAACCTATTTTATAATGGTCTAATATTGGTCGAACCTTTTAAACTTTAAACGTCTTGTCTTATTGGTTTAACTTTCAGACTAATTTTTAAAACATTGCAAATTATAAGAGTATAATATTGTGTACCTAATGTGGAAATTGCCATTATTGAAAAGAAAACTAGAAACTTCACCGCGTTCTTGGTTAAAATTAGTTTTTCTCTTTGGAATATCTTGCAACTACATAAACTTGATAAAAAACAATTTGCAATCTTAATTAGTAGATAGATAACCAATTTAAAATAAACGATTAAGATTTATTCCACTATTAAATAGAAAATGTAGACCAACTAAAACTATTAAATTATACTAATATTATTATTAATATATATATATAATATAGCCACCAATCGGTCCACTATCTTACATATATATCATAACTTATGAAATTGCATAATCACGGTGAATACTATAAGCGTTAGAATTAGGTTGTAAATCATTTGTTAAGTTTTAAAATTATTTATTAAGATAAATAAAAATGTCACATTATTATAATTAAGTATACTTATAGTGTTCTCATAATTATGATATGAATAATATTAAAATATATTAAATATTTTATTTATAATTCAGGATTTTTTTTGGGTAATATATTAGCCTATAATTAAAAGGTCATAATAAGGAAATGATGCATTTAAGAAATAACATAACTCCGTTGAGATTGAAGTTGAGAAATTGGAGTTTTGAAGTCATCTTTCTTTCAATGATAAGGTCGTAATGTTGAAGTTGTCACGTATTCAAGTGAACAAGCACAACTACTGGCCTTTCTCAATAAGAATATGGATTGCAGATGGCTCCAACAAAATCGACAAGTCTTCATCTGTATTTGCTTTCGTTGGCATTACAATCATAAATTCAAAGCTCCAAAAGTGTGAAGACAATATTTATTTTCCCTCCTCTTCTTGTTTTGAATTGTATTTTATAGCAGCACGAGTATGACAAGTCCTCACCTCAGGTCTCAAGCCATCAACTCCTTCATTTCCCCCCGCAGGTCAGGCATTCTTAAATCTACTTAAACAAGGCAGTGTTTTGGGAAATTGGATTAGATGTGTCCAAAGTTCCAACAGACATGCCCTACTTTTCAATAAGAAAAATGCCACCACTGACGTACCTCATGTGTTTCTCTCCTTATGTCACCATTAATTAATTAATAGCCAAATCCAATACTTGGTTACTTTTATTACTATTCTTTGTTCTCACAGGGAAGCTTACGTGATTGTTTATTAAGCTTCACCAAACTAATATAAGGTTGTTGACCAAACACGGCAGGGTTGGATAAGGCGGCGTCAATTTCGGCGGAAAGCGTTGGGGGTGCGATCGTCAAGCAGCGAGAGAAGGGTACAATGGTATTTTAGCTGAACAACTAGGCAAAGAGATGAGTGCTTCAGGCTGTCCCACCAAGCCCCCTCACTCACTTTCCCTCCCACTCTTTGTTCCCTCGCAAGTCGCAGACTCTATGCAATGCCACCCCCATATCTCCGTGAGTGAGCTGAGCTACTCAAAGTTGGGATATTCTCACAATAAAAAAGTTCTAAAAAGTGGATAGTCTCAACTCAAAGGGTGATTATGTTTTGGAGATCAATGAGATAATAGATGATCATTCATCTACCTAAATGTTGTCTGAAAAATGAAAATGGGTATGTCTACATATGGTGTTTGCCTAACTGGCAATCAATGACAAAGAGATTGGGATTCTGGAATCTAGTTAAGTTATCGTGGGGCTTTTGTGACTTGTTCAAAGAGACGTTTGATCAACTGAATCACCTGGAAAAAGGAAAAGCAAAAAAAACTACTTAATTTGAACTTTGTAGGAAAGATCCAATGGACGGGACTGGCAAGTATTATATAATTTCTTATTCCTCCTTAAGAGAATTGAGAAGGGGTCACTAGTATCTTACATCACTCCATTTAAATTCTTAGTTGAAAGCGCTCCTCTTATGATTCATTCAATGGAAAAGGGCAACGTCAACTTGTAATTCATTCAATGGATTAGGCTCCTGTGAGTCATTCAAGATACTTGAGCAACCATGTGGGGCTCAGAGAGTGGATAAGGAAGATCTAAATCATGGCATAATCATGAAGAGGAACCCCACGATAACTTAGCACGGGCTATAGGAGCAACGGTCATGAAAAGCCCGAAGGATCCCTTAAGAATCTCCATAAAAGTCAACCCAAAGTTAGTTTGTAGCCAGGTTGTGTTTGAAAACATACACCAATAATGTAAGTCCATCAAGCTGTTTCTCAATAAGCCTCCGACAGACCAGGTCAACTATACAAATTTTATTTTCTAACTTAAAATATTAAAGTATTACGGCATATATCAAATTTTATATAACATTTACTTGTATTCTCTACTTAATTTTTAACAATTCTTCCCCCACATGAATAAATTCAATAAGTTATTTTTGTTTGTTAGATGTACATATGTTATATTTCGAATTTCTTATTAAAATTATAATTATTTGTGAAATATGTTATGATATTGTATTAAATTTTAGAAATTATTTGTTATTTCAACATTTGTTAGATGTACATATGTTATATTTCGAATTTCTTATTAAAACTATAATTATTTGTGAAATATGTTATGATATTGTATTAAATTTTAGAAATTATTTATTATTTCAACATGAAATGTATAATTTTTTTTTTGGTGTATGAAATGTATAAAATATTAAATATAAAAAGAAACTTCATCTTTGGCCAAAAATTTTAACACAATAAATTACAACTTACTTTCTGTATAAAAATTAATGTTACTTTGTGTAACATCCCGCCCCCTACTTCGGGTTAGAACCCTAATGAAATTAGAGGAAACGAATATGATTATGTTTCATTTGAAATGATTGGAGATAAAAGAAAGGAATTTGGAAAATTGGGAGTGTGAATGATGATTAATGAGGGTTGAAAACTTGGAAAATCCTTGAAGAATGTTGGTATAGCATGTGTCCGTTAAACGGACACGAGAGTCCGTTTAACGGACTGGTTGGAAGGCTCATG
>JANKYE010000005.1:8980073-8990483 GCA_032467995.1 Erythroxylum dillonii | reverse complement strand
AAATTAGAAGAAATCAAAACTAAAAATAAAAACTAAGAAATAGGTTTTTTTTTATTGCATTTGAAAATAAAAACAGACAAATAAAATTAAGATAAGAATAGGTAGGCATTAATTATACTAAAATATCATTGCTTTAATGCAGTTCAAGCATACTTATCTCAAACTTAAGTGACTCAAGTTCAGCTAAATTTTAATTCAACTTTCAACTTGACTCAATCTAAATTAGACATTTAATTCGATTCAACCTGCTGACATTCTTAAATATAGGATGTATTTAGATGTTGGCTGATCAACTAAAAAATAATTGATTGACTTTATCAATTAATTATATTTCTGATCAATCAACTATTACTTTTGTTTAGTTATTAATTGGTTGGATTGATTGATTCAACTTAACTAACTAATTTTATATAAGCTGCTTACAAGCAGAATATGTAATAGAACCTTTCCTAGAACGTCCTTCGCTCTGTACTCTCTATGCAATGTCTTTCTCACTTCTCTATCCTATCTCACCCACGCATGAGGTGACTAGAGTCACTCCCTTATGTCCTTTGCTTCAACTTTCACAGTGGCACAATTTTTCTTTTAAGTTCAATAATATATACCTATTATATAGATATAATATTTTAGATTATTAATCTATATTTTGAAGATTATAAATTTAATTTTTATATAATTAAATATTTAAAATCTAAATTTTTATAATAATGTTCAAACAAAATACTAAGATATATAATACTCATACCTTATATCTTTATAAATTATTTTATACATAAACAATTAATACTAAATAAATTATTTTACCAAATATCAAATAATAAATCCAATATAATTTGTTTTTTTGAAGGAGTTAATATAATTTGTTAATCATATCAGCTATCAACTACCAGTTATTCTAAATTATATTCGTAAGTAAAAAGTGGGCTCGATCCTGTACATCCCATGTGGAGATGTTAATGTCTAAAACGAGGACGTTTGGTTCCGTGAAGTTAAATGACTAACTTTTGAACGGACTACTAAGGTCATTATTTCTGAGAACAATCCGACGATTCCTATTGGTCAAAATCACTGAGGCGCCAAAACTAATCCCTGACTTCATCCAATTTTTGGTTTAGGATAAGCAGTTACTGAAGCTTACATTCAAGCTCTCGGTTTTTGGTAAACCACTGTAAGCGGCCATAGCATGGCCATCGCAATAGCCAGTTGCTGCTTCTCCGGCCTCACCTCAGCCGTCAAGTTGACCCGTCACATTCCGACGCACCGGTCCTTAGTCTCACTCGCTCCCAAATCCGCCAAAGGAGGGGCTCCGCAGAAGAAGTATCAGAGAAAAACAAAAGATGATAATTCATATCTATATGGCGATGGAAAGTCGCAAGGGACGGCGTTTGGGATACAAAGAAAAGAGAAGAAGGAGGAGCTTCAGTTTGATTCGAAGGAGAGTTTGGTAATTCTGCTTTCGCGTGGCTTGCTTATTTTGATTTGGCAGTTTATATCGTTTGTTTCCTTCTTTTTCTTTTCAGGTCGAAGCAGGGAATCTTCAAGAGGCGGGTTTTCTAAATGCAGTTGTCAAGGTAGAAATTGTACTGATGAATGTTATATTTGACAATGAATTGTTAGCTTTAGTTCAGTATTCTCGTACTTGCTTTTTTGTGGAAATATATGATTTTTTTTCCTTCTTTCAATTTGTATAGGTTTATTGCACTCATACTGCACCAGATTATTCGCTTCCTTGGCAAAAACAAAGGCAATACACAAGCACTGGGAGGTGAGTAGTGCGGTTCTTTAGTAAATTTGTGGATTTTCTGTTTGCTGATTTTGTATTTTGTGTGGGAATGTGGGCGATGGTATTCAATTTCTGTTCGACTCTGCACATTTTGGTCAGTGTTCTAGTTGACTTTTTACTTTTACTCATTCTTGTATTGTGTTTTTTTTGCTCAGTGCTTTTATGATTGGAGATGGAAAGCTCTTAACAAATGCTCATTGTGTTGAACATGATACACAGGTTATCTTTTCTCAAAATTAAGGACACAGTACTATTTATATGATAGACTCACATATAATAATAGTCTCCAAACTTTTCAAATTTCTCTCATGTATGAGCATCTGTATTTCCAAGTAAGGTAACATGGTAATTGGGGTTTATTTTGTCAGAATTAGCTCATCATACTTTTGATTTGATGAATTGGGGAGCATGTATATGAAAGTGGCAATATATAATGCTTCCTAATTTAGTCAACAGTTTACGTTATGTTGAAGCCCTGCCTGGCCTCTTTTATAAGTGTTGTTAAAGACACGAAATTTACTTCTTTTTTTTCATTTTACATTTAAATCCAGGTCAAAGTAAAAAGAAGGGGAGATGATAAAAAATATGTTGCTAAGGTAATTTTATGTCGCTAGATCCTTAATCGTTACAATATATATGCCCTGTAGTTACTTTGTGAATATTAAGCTTAAATGTTGTTTTTTAGTTTTGTCTTCCACTTCTGTCTCAATGTGGCTGGAAGCTGGAGGAAAAATCATTTTGATCCTTGTTTACTGAAGCACGTAATAGTTGCATGCCTAAATTGCTAGGTTGGAGATTGTTTATGCTTATGGAGAATTGGCATTGGATCTTGCAGCTGACTTGTCTTAGTGATTTAATTGACAGGTACTAGCTAGAGGCGTGGATTGTGATATAGCTTTGCTCTCAGTGGAGCATAAGGAGTTTTGGGAAGAAGCAGAACCACTTAAGCTTGGACGCTTGCCACGCCTGCAGGTTGTAATTGTAGCTTGTACTTATTATGGTGTCATTGTGTTGTATTTTCTTGTCTTTCAATCCTCTTCTTTTGCATTCTCAGCTGCACCTATTATGTTTCACTTGGACTTTCTAACTTGTGAAAGGAAAATGATATTTGTTATGGCATTTAAAAGTTATGTGCTCATCAACTCCGAATCATCATATGAAATATGTGTCTAAAAACTATGAAGAATTCCCTAAGCACAATAGATCTAAACCAATATTTTTCTCTTGAGGAAAAAGTGACACTGCAACCTATTTCTTTATTTATGTGGATGTCTGTTGGAGTTAGATATGTGATGTATTTATAGTGCATTTCTGTGGAGGTATGTCTTTTGGTTGTTCTAAATATCAACATTGATACTTTGTCCTGTTTTTATGGTTTTTATATGCTTTTTGTGTAACTTTTTATATGGTCAGGATGCAGTAACTGTTGTAGGATATCCTCTTGGAGGAGACACCATTTCAGTGACAAAGGGAGTTGTATCACGGATAGAGGTATAACTTTGTGATTAGTAGAACAAATTCTGATAAGCAGTGAATTAGTTTCAGTTTGATGTCTTCAATTGTTCTCGAGAAACCTTTTTGTAGATCAATTTACAGTACAATGTTGCAACCTTAAATTTTCAGGTTACTTCGTATGCTCACGGATCATCTGATCTATTGGGTATTCAAATTGATGCCGCAATAAATCCCGGTAACTTTTCTGCTAACTTTTGCTTTCATTGCAATTTTCCCAATTACATTTGTTATTTTTTTGGAGTGGATCACTTATATAGTGCTCCCTATCTTTTTGTCTATTTGTTTTTTTTTCCTATTTTTATTAAGGCTTTATTTCATATCATTGTGATAGCCAGTGCTTATACTTGCTAGATTTTAGGTAACAGTGGTGGTCCTGCATTCAATGATCAGGGAGAGTGCATTGGGGTGGCGTTTCAGGTGTTAAATCATTTTCTTGGTCTGAAATATTTTTTCTATATGGCCCGATCCAGATATTTACTCTTTTTTACTTGCTTATAGGTATGAAGATAGGATTCTTTTGTGCTATTTTCCACATGCTTGCCGTGCTCGTAGACGATTGTCTGTCATTTTCCACTTTGTTTTCACGCGACAGTCTTTTTAGGTTTACAGATCTGAAGAGGCTGAGAACATTGGATATGTTATTCCTACAACAGTTGTATCTCATTTTCTGAATGACTATGAGAGGAATGGAAAATATACTGGTGAGGTGCTCTGATTATTTACAATTGTTCTTATTGTTATTGTTCATTTGCTCGTGGAACCCTTAGAAGTTTGAACTATGTACATTGCCGTTCCAAGAGAGAGAATTTTTTTTAAGTCTAAACTAGTTTTGGTAGTTTTGTTAATATTCTAGTGTTAATATCAACGTTCAACTGGTCTCAAGAAAAATTGCCTTCACGTTGCTGTATGCTACATTTTCTATAACATTACAGTTCTTAACCTCACATCAATGGAGGTTTTTCTTTATAGCTAGGAAATCCAATTTGTGACGTAGTTACAATAGTCAAAATGGAGTTCCTAGTGAAAGCAAGTTGTTATGTGTCTGTACTTAGGATCGAGTCCAGGGACAATTATCAAGAAAGTTAATCTCTTTTCCCTTATTTACGTTGGTTCCCTTCCTTGCAGAACCTATTTTTGGTGATGAAAAACTGGCAACACTTGTCAAGGACAAGGTCTGCTGAGATTGGGCTAAATTACTCTACTCCTAATTAGCTAATTTTTATGATAACTTCTTCCTTACTTTATTGCATAACATAATAGCCTTATATAGGCAAAGAAACATAAAAATTCCACCTAAACTAGGACTCCTAGAAAAACTCATATTCAAGCTGTTTTAGGACTCTTAGAAAGACTCGTATTCAAGCTGTTTTTATTAACATAACTATAACAAAAACTAGTGTAGAAATAATACTCCTAAAAGTAAAATACTCCTCTAATAGACTCCTAATAAAACACTCCTCTTTGCAAGTAGTAGGTCCTTCCCACAATGCATTCATATCATCACTCCCCTCTTCAACATCAAGCTTGCCCTCAAGCTCAAACTTAGGTTATGCCAGTGATGGTATGCAAAGATATCTCAAGTTCTCTCTCTATTGGTTCCTCCCCTTCTTCCTTAGAATTTGCCAACTCAATCCAAAATAGTCGCTTACATTTGTGCCCCACTGATTAAGTCTCGTCACAATTGTAGCACAATCCCTTCTCTCTTCTTTTAGCCATTTCCGCTATGGTTACACGCCTTCCCATCGAGGGTAGAGTACTTGCTATACTAGAGGTTGTTGTTTTAGCCCCCGAGTTTACCTTACTTCCTAAAGGTGTGGTTGCACTTGTATTGGTGCTGTTACTACTACTGTCCAGTTGTGAAGATAGCCATAGGGTGGTGTTTCGGCTGCCTCTTACCCCTTGGGTGTATTGCATCTGCATGCATTGCAATTTTCTTTCACATGCTCTTGCTAAGTTCATTGCAGCTCCAAGATTAACAAGATATTGCATCTCCACCTTGATTTGCAACTCTTCTATCAACCCGGTCATGAATAGGTTTACTTGTAGATCTCGTGGAAGCTCTATGGTATGAGCCAACAGTGTTTGGAATTGGCGTTGATATTCTTCTACGCTCCTTGCCTGTTTGAGGTTTGCCAATTCTCCTACAGGGTTGTTACTAAGGTGAGGGCTGAATCTCATATTACAATGGCTTTTGAAAGAGTGCCAATGCATCCCTTGTTCTTCTTTTTCAGGTTGAAAGAACCACAATTGGGCCTCCCTCATTAAATGAAAGGCAGCCAATCTTACCTTCTCCTCCTTCGTTGTTTGTTGGCTTAGGAAAAACTGCTCACACCTGTGAAGCCAAACCAACGGATCCATCGAGCCATTGTTCGTTGGAAATTTCCTCTTAGTATATTTAGGCACCATTCTTGCCCCGCTGCCCCCATGAGCTCTCTCGTGGTGATGGTGATAGTGCTTGATACTCGCTCGCTTTTGCACCTTCCAACCTTGCAAGCATGCGGATAATCTTTCCATATTGAGCCTTCAATTCTTGTAGCCCCATCTCTAATCCTCGTATCCTCTAATCCATCTGTCAATCTGCTGAAGATCGCTCTGCGGCTGAATTGCCTGTTTCGTCCATGAACTCCTATTTTGATACTGAATTGTTATGTGCTTGTGCTTGGGATCGAGTCCAAGGACGATTTTCAAGAAAGTTAATCTCTTTCCCTTTATTATAAGTTGGTTCCCTTCCTTGCAGAACCTATTTTTGGTGATGAAAAACTAGCAGCACTTGTCAAAGACAAGGTTTGCTAAGATTGGGCTAAATTACTCTACTCCTAGTTAGCTAATTTTTATGATAACTTCTTCCTTAGTTTATTGCATAACGTAATAGCCTTATATAGGCAAAGAAACATAAAAATTTCACCTAAACTAGGACTCATAGAAAAACTCCTATTCAAGTAGTTTTAGGACTCTTAGAAAGGCTCCTATTCAAGTTGTTTTTATTAACATACCTATAACAGAAATTAGTGGAGAAATAATAGACTCCTACTAAAAATAAAATACTCCTCTTGTAGACTCCTAATAAAACACTCCTCTTTGCAAGTAGTAGGTCCTTCCCTCAATGTATCCATATCACAAGTTACCTTGCTACTACATCTCTTTTTTAAGATTCTTTAAACCTTGCTTAGACCTAGTTTCTATCATGAATACTTATTTTCCTATGTCAGCGGGAGTATCCACTTGTTGCTTATGGACATGGATAAAACATGCCTTTGGATGTATTCACATTAGTCCACAGAACAGAGTATAATTTTTTTTAATGTTTTTCTAATTTATTTACTATATCTAGTACTTTCTGCTTCTTCCAACGCACAACTAAATTGGTATTTCTGATTTTGATTCATTTTTTTATATTGGTATTTCTGATTTTGCTTCATTTTGTTGTGAATCTTCACCATACATTTTGATCTGCTATTCTTTTTACATTGACTTCCAGGCTTCCCATGTCTTGGCGTATTACTGCAGAAGTTGGAGAATCCAGCTCTTCGTGCATGCTTAAAAGTACAGTCCAATGAGGTATATCTGTTTGTTCTTCTTTGCTGGATCTAAACTATGACCTTGTTTCAGGTAGTGTGCTTGACCTTTACTGATGATTTTCAGGGTTGTGATTTATAAATAATGATAATTCATGTTAAAGTCATGTATCTTATGGCATTGGTAAGGCTTGAAATGGCTTGTGTGAGGCTAAACGAGACAGTTGAAAAAGAATATAGTCTGGGATTATTACCTGGTTAAACAGGGAAGCTGAGCTGATCGATGATAAAGTAGTTGGAAGGTAGATACAAGAAAATACTTTGTTGTGGGGAGCAAGGTGGAGAACAGACTTGGGTACATATGGTGCAGATGGTGATTTTAGTGGAGATGAAATTGATCATAGAAATTTCTTACCTTTCAGTTTCTTCGCAAATTCATTCGGACTTGACATCAGGAATCCAATCATTCATAGGGATCTAATCTTGTGGTTAAATTTATGAAGTTTCACTAGGTCTTGTATTTGGGAGCTAATATCTGTTGTTTGCATAAGAATTTGTTCCGTCATATGTTATTCTACATTTAATTGAATGATTTTTATTCCATGCTTATACTTATCTCATTTGTGATCAAAATTATTTAAGACTCATTTTTATATCACAATTAAATCAACTACATACTTTGGTTTGTATAGGGTGTGCTAGTTAGGAGGGTTGAACCAACCTCTGATGCAAGCAAGGTCTTAAAAGAGGTATACTAGCTAATTGGCTATTCAAAAACTTCTTGGTTTGATATTGTTATATGGTCAACTTGAGGAAAGTTCTAATTGCAGTTAAGTTTAAGTGAGTATCAGTGACTTCATTGTCCCATGTCTCTTTATGTAAATTACAAACGATATTAAAGATAATCTGTTACTACACTGAGAAAGATGGAGAAGAAATATGAGCAAAAAGGAAAATTTAGCTATAGACGAAAGGATTCAATGTTGTTTGTCACATGGAAAATGCACCATAGTAGTCCATCATGGTCAGTGACCGAGAGTAGGCTGGTCTTTGAACAATTTATGGTCCATGACCCCATTTCAGGCAAGAAATGTAATCTTTTTCTATATCATCAACCACTGATGTGTTACATGCAATTGTGTAATACATGTTGCTATCCTGGATAACGAGTTAAACAACCATAAGATAAATTCAAATGCTGGAACAATCATGTTTATCAATTTCCAGTAACAATGGATAAATTCAATGGTGGAACAACTGTGTTTATCATTTTTCAGTAACAATGGCAGTTGTTTTCATGTTAGGGGGATGTGATCATGAGCTTTGATGGTGTTCATGTTGGATGTGAAGGAACAGTGCCATTCCGATCAAATGAGCGCATTGCATTTCGTTACCTTATCAGTCAAAAGTAAAGAGTCTTATTCTCTGTCATTATAGGATTAGAATTTCACTATATCTTGATATAATGGTATTTTGGTCCAGTTAATTGTTTTGTTTTGTGTGGTTTAAATACATCATACTTGTGCCTAATAAGATAGTTACCCTTTTCCCTATAATCCCCACCTTTTGAAGTGGAATGTGCTATCAGATATGAGTAACTTTTGTGAAATTAGCTGATGGTTATCTTTAATTATTTCAAAATTATGTAATGTTTTTCTACAGATTTGCTGGTGAGGTAGCAGAGCTTGGTATTATCAGAGCAGGGATTTTCATGACAGTTAAAGTAGTTCTAAACCCAAGAGTGCATTTGGTATGCCATTTAAAAACTTTGGATGATTTCAGTCATTAAAGCATTTCCTCTTTCTTTTACATTTATATGTTAACTAGTTTCTATATTTTTCTCTTGCTTTCAAGGTTCCTTATCACATTGATGGTGGTCAGCCTTCTTATATAATTGTTGCTGGATTGGTGTTTACTCCTCTCTCAGAACCACTGATAGAGTATGTAATGCTTCCTTGTGCTCCATAGTGTCCATAAAAACCCATAAACATTTTGGTACATGAACTTTTTGGACCGTTTAACTGGCTAACTCTGAGGTTATTTGGCTCTCTTCTCTCTTTTTCGGTTTGCCAATAGGGAGGAATGTGAAGACTCTATTGGGGTAAGTACTGCCCTCAAGGGAACATCTCTTTTCTATCGCGACTTTGAACTCATCCTTTCTGATCAAGATAGTTTTCTAAATCTATTTGTATCCTCTGCTCAGCTGAAACTATTAACAAAAGCACGTTACTCTCTAGCAAGATTCAAAGGAGAACAAATTGTTATCCTATCACAGGTAAGCTTTCTACCTTTCTACCCGTCATGTAATTTCTTCTCTGGACTTGCAACTAGTTCATCTTCTGATAGTTATGGCGGGAAATATTTTTCACATGTATCATCTTTGCTAAAGAATGACCCTGTGCTAATTTCCTTTCTGATGATAGGTCTTAGCAAATGAAGCCAACATTGGCTACGAGGATATGGGAAATCAGCAGGCAAGTTGTCAGTTAATACTTTAAGCTTTAATAAGCCTGTTTCCTAATCAAGTCACAAATAATCACGGATGATGATTACAGGTTTTAAGGCTCAATGGAACCCGAATAAAAAACATCCGTCACCTAGCACACCTCGTTGATTGTAAGTGGAGCGATCTCATTCCAGTATTTTGCATACTATACAATCTCTTTCTCACTGTTCTTAGTTGTGCTCATCACCAGCAAGCAAGGACAAATATTTAGTTTTTGAATTCGAAGACAATTATCTTGCTGTTTTGGAGAGGGAAATCGCAATTTCTGCGTCATCAGAGATTCTTGGTGACTATGGGATACCATCCGAACGATCCCCTGGCCTAGTGGAGCCATATGTGGACTCATTAGGAGACGTCCATAGTTTGGATCAGGAGTTCGATGACAGTCCTGTTTCAAATCTAGAAATAGGCTTTGATGGTCTTCTTTGGACTTAAAACACCTAAAAGTTGAGACCTCAAATCTCCACTTTAGGCACCGTTTATGATGGATAAGCATGTCTCCAGTCCAAACCCTATCCAATTCATCACTCGTGGGCTTATGCAAATTTTCCGGACAATATGATACTTTGCCACTTGACTTCTCCGCGTCTCACATGCAATCTACTTCACAACCCGTCCACCGCATCGTGTATTATTGGGTTTTGGATGGTGGTGTTCGTCAGGTAATTCCTAACCAATTTCAATGCAATTCTTGACAGAGGGATAGCAGAGTTGAACTCGAAACTTATGCAGTCATCCGGGTTGGATGTAATGATCTGTGACAAGGGAATGTGATTATTGTTGGATGTGAATAAACATTAATATTATTTAAAATTTTGAGTGAAGTGTCAATACTGAACTGTTGAGTCTCTGGGGTGCGGTGACATCATGCAAGGTCCTCAGGCACAATCAGTGTTATAAATACCGTATCGAGCTCGGTATCGGATTGAGCTCTGGAACGAAACGGTACTGATACCGGTTGATACCGGGTATTGTTTTAAGGTATTTTTTAAATTTATAAAATAATCTTTAAAATTTTTAAAAATTGCAAAATGGTCCATATTGATATATTATACAGTTGTACTGTATACATTACTAGTTTATTGTTTACA
>JANKYE010000005.1:8940165-8952720 GCA_032467995.1 Erythroxylum dillonii | reverse complement strand
TGTTTTAAAAACTAAAATTATTAATTTTGAACCGGCTAATTATAAGTTCTTTTTTTTCACTTTTCAGTTTGATTTGGATTAATAATTTTTGTTGTTAAAAATTAATCGGTTTATTAATTAGTCGGTCAGTTTTTGTAAACTAAATAACTTTTATAAACTAAAACAAACCGATTAGTTTTCATTTAACCATCTCTTTTTTTAATTAAATTTTACATTTTTTATAAATAAAGATACGTAGTTTTCTTCAATTATTTTTCAAATTCTATTCAATCTTTAACTGATTCTATGACAATCTAATACCAGTTAAGTCTTTTAAAATTTAAATATCTTGTATTACCAGTTTAACTTTTAGTTTGATTTTAAAAACATTAATAGACATATAAAATAGCTAGTTTTATATTATGAACAAATAACGAACGAATGTTATTATAAAAAGAAAGCAAATATAGCATAAATGTAGAGCAATGTTATTTTAGAAAGCAAGTAAAATAACAGCAACAAATTTCAAAATCACATCTTACAGATTATTTCATCCCATGTTCAATTACTATCTCTGTTTCTCATAAATTTCAATGTTTCCATATTTTATGTTCAAGTTTTTTTCCATTTTCACATTTTCCTGCTCGTAGAATTAACTTTGGTATGTAATTATAATTTATAAGATATGCACTAATTTTTTTTAATCTTCCCAATGAAAAATTGTTGGACAGATGCTTTCTCATATGTTCTTTCTAATTTTTTATCTTACAAAAAAGGGATCACAAAGTCACATAATTGAGTAAAAGACACCAATGTCATACGGTTTTATCAATTCTTTTAAAAATTTATGTGTTTTAAAGATTTCGTAAAAAGCCCTTCTACATTTCAAAAAGTCTGAAATTAGTTTTTTCGTTAACTTTATTGTGTTGACGTTTTTGAAAAATATGAGATTCCAAGTGGATAGTCGCGTCGCTGTCAGTGATTGCAAAACAAATCATATAGGTAATATATTACAAACTTATAGATTTATCATATTTACATATCATTATTCATATTAAAATATAATAATATTTAATATATATAGATGGTGTAGTCATTCTTCTATACAAATGGGGTATTTTTGTAAATGAAATTATGATAGATCATAATTATGATATTTATATTACATTTATTTATTATTTTTAAATTGTTCATAGTTGTTATGCTATTAAAATTGGACATCAATAAAGAAGAAAGACTAGCTAGCATATATTGTGTTTATTTTCCTTATACAATAAGAAGTATTCAATCTTATAGCAGGAAGTATTCAATTTTATAGAATAAAGTATGAAGATACTTAAATAAAAGTGTAAGTTCTTATTACAAAATTTACTAAAATAACCAGATATAACAATTTCATTTGAAATATTATTTGTTTGTCTGTGAAAATTTTAATTATGATGATTGTATAATTAAGTGACCATTTAACTTAAAATCTCTAAAGTATCTCATACGAGGATTGTTATATTTTGATACTACTTGTGACATTTCTTAGTCAATGATAGCTCGTTTGGTATTCATTGGATATGAAATGAATTATATGGAGGTAGTTGATTAGTCAATATACCATTCATCACTCTGAAATAATTAGAAAAAATATTTTTTTCAGTTAGTATTGGCTTGAAAAATTATTGACAAAGTTTAGTCATACTTTTAAAATTTTTGAAATATCATTTTAAGAATCAGTTACTAATGTTGGAAACATAATATGATTAGATTCAAATAGAATAAATATTAGTTTCATAGTCTATATCCAATTATAACATTGTATGATGAACGGATTGAATTGTACATAAAAATCGTACATGAAAAAAATTAGTCAAAACTAATTTGACATTTCTAATATTTATAGATGGTCATGATTTATCGTTTGACGTCAATTTTAATTTATGAATATAAATTATCTAATGAAATAATTAAACATAAATTATATGAATTTAAGTTATATAATCCTAAATACAATTTAATATTATAATTTATGTCCATTGTCAACACATTTAAAAATCCAATAGGTTTCACAAAGAACATTTGAAGAAAGAGAAAATGTAATTTAATTAAGTTAGATTTAATTGTAAAATTTGAGAAACGTTAAGATCAAATATAAGTCATCTGATACATAAGGATCAATACTAGATATTAAATCTTATTTAAACTTAATTAGTGTTTAATTGTAATTCTAATTAAAATAATGATTACAGTTCAGTCTAAAAAAGGTTCAAGTCATATTTATAAATAAATATAAACTCTAAAATAAGTAGCATTCTTGGTACCCTTCTTGACTTTCTTTTGAAAAGCAAACAAATTACACTAATAACTAACTAAAGTTTGCATAGAATATACAAAATAAAACATCAAGTACAATTCAACACTATTAAAGCTCGTTAAGGCACCACATGTGTGGCATTTTAGGATTATGACAACTCACTCTAACTTACTAAAGGGACCAATTTAATTTCAAAAGTGTAGTAATTACTTATTTATTAAATATAATGAAAAAATTATATTTAATAAATAAGTAATTACTGATAACCAAACAATTAAAAGTTAAGAAGCAGACTGCATGCCTTTTTCCACCTCTTTATTATTGGTTATTGAACAAGACCTTAGAATTCTTTCAATTCATCCTTATATAACTATAGTAGTTTTCATAAACTTGTGAATTTGAAGCGAATTGTAAGAAAAGCTATCAAAATCTTTACAATAAAATACGATTTCTGATTTATATTTATCTATGAATTAACCAAGTTATAAATTAAAGTAACCTTAATATTTGAGAAATTATTAATATTTTTGTGTATAGAATGAGATATCCTCTTCTTTAATTTCCAACGGTGACAATTGTTTTAATCACACACATTGGCGAACATATATAAAGAAAATGAACAGTAAACCTAAACTTACATAGTAGTATCAAAAAATATGAATATGCAATCTATGAAAACGACAATGTGACAAGAATATGTTTATCGGATAAAGAAGTACTGCGTGGCGATATCTTTATTAATCTGCACCGATGGATTGGTTGATATATAGATTTAGTGGAGATAGCATCGCCGTTCTCAACCTAAGATTTTCCTTTTCTTAACATGTATGAGATAAGAAAAGCTGCAAAATTGCCTGCAGTAATACAGTACCAAGAAACAAGTGCCCACGTGACCGAGCGTGCGGAGCACGATCAGTCATCGAATTCTTTGTGTTGGCTCTGCAGTGAACTGTAAAGCTTACATTATCCGTACAAAACTAAGCTAGCCAAACATTTGTTGCAATAAACAAACCCTTTTCTAACACACGAGAGTGCAATGCAGTTGAGTTTAAAAGAATTTGGTAGAAATCGTATCTTACAGGGATTGGTGGTTGTGATTTCTAGGGTTGCAGACAAAATGGAATCCTGAATAGTCCAAAGGTGCATTATGGTCTTAGTGAGCTGTCAATGATAATGCAACTGAACGCTGATTTCTTCTGCCGCTTTCTGGCCAATATTTAACGGTCACTAGCAAAAATATACTTGCGTCTTACTAATTAATCTAACCTATTCTGCATCAAAAACAACATTTCCTTAGGTGTAAGCAAATATAAATCGATGTTTGGGTTTGGCACAAAACAGGTAGGGTCTAGTTCCACATCTTGCTAC
Source organism: Erythroxylum dillonii (assembly GCA_032467995.1). Classification (NCBI taxonomy): domain Eukaryota; kingdom Viridiplantae; phylum Streptophyta; class Magnoliopsida; order Malpighiales; family Erythroxylaceae; genus Erythroxylum; species Erythroxylum dillonii. The sequence continues at coordinate 8,949,071 of JANKYE010000005.1, read as the reverse complement.
CGCTTATGATTCAAATAATACGTGGACAAAAGCAACAGAAAAGAAGGCTTTAAATAACTTAAAGGCATAAATCTTTCTTCAAAAGACAATTTTGGGAGGTCTTTTTTATTTTATTTGTTTAATCATCTTGCCACTAATGAAGCAATGATTGAACGATGAGCCAAGTTGGACGCTATGCTGTCTTTTCTTCCACAGACTGTCATCTATTGCTCATGTGATTCCTCCTTTTGCTCCCTAAAACAAAGTGGTTGTTTCCGATTGTAACACTTGCTCTTACCAACAAAATATAAAACTTAGCAGGCATCAAATGAAGTCTTTCACAGACACGTCGACGTACCGCTGGTCTTTATTTCTTGATCCAACTCAACTCTGTAATTCACTCTTGTCAGTGAAAAAAATGACATCAAAGCTCCCATATTTCCTGAATAACACAGGCAATGCCTTAACAATCCAATCCTGCAGGTTTGGATTCCATTTAAATCTGTAGTTTCTTCTGCTCAGGTATCACCTAGCTGATTCCAAGTTCTTTTCTTTTCCACCAAAGACAGAGAGAGATACTCCAAGCTTTACACAGAAACTCTGAAGTTTTCCTTCCTTGGTTAGCACGAAACTACGAGATTATCTCTGACTTGGGTCCATAAAAAGTTAACATTAATTACAAATTTAGCATGCGACCATTGCACATGTGCCTGGAGGTATTTTAATCTTCGGAGCTAAACTTCACGGGCCAACAAAGGATAAAAGACACCCATCTTTCATGTGATCGATTGGATATTCTTGTATGAATCTTGTCGTTTTAGCTAAAATGCATATCTGTACTGTAGAAATCGGTCCCAGCAAGCTTTTGCCTTCTAGCTAAGCACTCCGCCCCCACCAGCCACTTTCTATCGACCGTCAGTAATATTTTAAGCCTTTTATCATATAAACCCCTCCTTAGTCCTCACATTGTCATATAATCCATCTCTTTCTAGATCTCTTTCTTTCCTCTCTCTCTGTCTCTGCGTGTGTGTGTATGTAGACACATTTATTGAAGCTCATAATAGGCGAATTGATTCCATCATCATTAGACATTAATGGCTTCTTTTCGCTCATTCTTGGCTATGTTCATGCTCTTCATGCCAACTTTTTATTCACTGGCTTTGACTTCCCGGGTACAAGCACAGTTCTCTACTATAGCCGCTTCACCTTCGTTCTTGCCTGACGCTCCTTTGTCTTCTCCTCCGAGTTTGTCACCCGATATGGAGCCATTGTTCCCTGCTCCTGGAGCTGATATACCATCTCCAGCTGAGTCCTCACTGCCTACGATTCCTGCAACTCCAAGCCCTCCAAATCCGGACGATTTGTTAGCTCCTGGACCTGAAACGGCTATTTCACCAACAGGGCTTTCACCAGCTTCTTCTTCAACCTCTCTATCTTGGTCTGGACCTATAAAATTAGCTGTGTTCTGGGTTTTGCTGGTTTTCTCTGTAATGCAGCTCCACTACAGTTTGTGAGTACTGTTGGTGGCAGCTTCAATTATTGATACTGGTGTTTCCACTTTCCACTTCCTCTCTTCTTTTGTTAATATTTCCTGATTTCTTTATGTGGCATATATTAGCTTTTGCGTGAGGTTGGGTACCGAGTTTGTAAGAGCATTCTTGTGAGTCTGTATCAGAATTATATATATTCTAAGAATAAATGTGCGAGCAAAGCTTTTATTCTTTATATGCTTGACAAAAGTATCCACTGTTCATGTACCCTTTGGAGAAATCTGCTGATCTAGCTGGATGAATTTCACAAAGCCTTTTGTTTTTTCCTCTGTGTTTTGTATCAGTGCGTGCGGTGTTACTTTTGATAATTCTCTCTAACTAGCCCATTTTCTTTTCAATACAATATTTTGCGGGATCAAATGGTATAATTCTTTAGTTCGTAGTTCGGAGGATTATAAATATGGCAAAATCATTCTCGTTAAGTTATTATCTAGTACACAAAGATTCTCCACTTTGTGAGAATCTAAATAACAGCATTAATATACTCAGCGTTTTTTTTATTTTTTGCAAAAAGAATGTTTATGTGATTCGTAGATAAAAAGCGATTTCATTTTAATCATTATTATGATATTCAATTAATATTAGAGAGAAATAAGACTCTAATTAAGACATGATTCCATCATAATAACTTCCATAACTAGAAGATGATATTTAACAACAAAAGAAAACATTAGGACAATGTCGAGTTTATGGGTTGAGTTCAACGGTATAACCTAATTTACATACTGTTGCTACATATAGGACTGTTAAAGTTAAGATTTATGCATCTAGAGGGCTATAACGGTGCCCTGCGACTCTGTAGACCCACTGAAAAGTTTCCCAAAAAATGCCTCCTTCAATGTTTCAAACTCAAAAGGCCTTCTTTTCCTACGAGTCACTCTAGCTACACACTTCCTCAGCTCCACATTCTCCGACTTGAGTGCCTCCACTGCTAAACTGAGCTGTCTAATTACCTCTCTTTTCTCTTCATCTTTCTGCAAAAGTTGATCCTTCTGCATCTTGTTCTCTTTTCTGAGTCTTTCGAGTTCATCCCTCAATATTTCCAATTTTTCATCCAAAACAAGACTTGAATTTCCAGCATCTGCCAACTTGTGAGCTTGTTGTTCCACTTCCCCAATTATCAACTCCCCATCAACCTGAATTTCATCTTCATCTTCAGGATCATCAACCTCGGACTCCGCAGCATCGTCAGAGTCATTGTAACAGTCAGAATGGGTGTCATAGTTTTGATAAATTAAGCTCGCTAACTTCTCAGATTGAGATTTGGCTGAAAAAGGGGAACCCAACGTTGACAGGACACGATTTCCAGACTCAGATTTGAGTTGATCATATCGTTCTGCCAATGAACGATGAGCTCTGTAAAAATCTTCAACCATGCCAACTAGTTCAGGACGTTTCTTGTAATACATCTCTGCACGCTGGGCAAAGGAATCTGCATCCTCATCTATCAATCTGAGCATTGCCTTTATCTTCTGATCAAGTTCTGCCACATCGAATATCAGATTTTTAATGGCACAGATCCATTCATTATCAAATAATTGGGCATCAACGTTAGGAAGATGGGGAATGTTAACATTTTCATTTTATAGCACAGTGAACCCACAACCTTGAAATACAATCTTACTCTTGAATTCGAGCCTCTAGTCCATGATACATCAACTGTCCCCCAGATTTTCAATTATCAATTGCTTCAACTTTAACGTAGAAGAAACAAGGAAAAAAGAGAGACAAGTTTATTAGAAGGGGCCCATATAGTAGGTGAGGAAAACAGACCTATCCGCACCAACTTTATTGGTTACTAAGCGGCTCTAAAATTTAGAAGTTTACAACAGAATTGGGCTGCAAAGGTGGGAGCTTTAAGAAGCTTGAAAGTTGCCATCGATTCAGAGACATACTTAAAAGTAGACAATGGCAGAGGATGGGCCTCTTTAACAAGGACCACAGTACCGCGATATCTGCCTCACAAATTTGTAACAATGAATTACCCTCTTCAAATCATCACAAGGAAGACCAATTATCATCTCTCGGATGCAGTCTCGCAAGATAAAGGCACCATCTACTACAAATTCTTACTATGCGACATCCTCTTTATTAAATTCAGGAATCCTATCAGTTCAAGTCAAGTGGACCACTCCAACGGATCAGACTAGGGGCAGTAGTAGTCTAAAAATGTTTCACATGTCTAATTTTTTTTCTTTCACACGTATGAAAGACACAAAGAAGTGGAAAGGTGAAAAGAAAGAAAGAAAGAAGCCTAAGAAGACATCCACTGCGTTTTACCAACCGAATCCCACAACGCTAATGCAAGGGGTAAGGGTCATAAAGGTGACAAAGCCATTATTTGGCATAAAACATACAACAAAGACCAACTGAAAAAGAAAATTCAATTTCACATGGATCTTCAAGTACACAATTCAAACGGTCAAGAATTCATAGAAAAAGGAAGATCCTTTTCCTGTGCAAAACGCAATTAGATACCAAATAAATCTTTAAAAACCAGCTTCTAATTCCAAAGTTCAGCATATATTAAGGTCAAAACTAAGGATGTGGATAAATTTTGAAAAAGGATAAGAACAAGGACTAAGATAGAAATGGGTATTTACCGCCGAGCGTGGATTGTAGCCATGGAGTGCGTCTTGAGCTGTGGTGACTATCGAACAACCACCAGTGAGTAGGATCTCTCTTCATATCCTCCATCTTCACCATCTTCTTGGGTTAACTACTTCCTTTACCTACATATATATTTTAACAGAAACGTCCCACAACTCAAAAAGTCATTTTGAATTTTGAATTTTGGGCCCCTTGATATTGCAGCACAAAATCTACACCTTCAATCCATGCAAGACACGATATTTCTTTGTTTGACTAATACCCTTACACAGAAATTTCCAAAAAATAGGCGTCTTTAATAGTGGAAGGTTAAGGAACTATTTAGAGGGGAGTTTCAATTTCAAAATTCTACAAAGTAAAAACCCTGTTTCAAAATAAATTTAAAATCAACATACAAACTGAAAGGGCAAATTAATGAAGCCATAAACGGAACCTGCAAATCTGTCTTAGTCAAACGTAAGTTATTTGACCAACTTACTTCCTTTTCCACAGATAATGTATATAGAAATTCCGACAACCCTCGCGGAGTGTAAGAACTAAAACACACTTCACAACAAAGACATTTTACGAACTAACAGACCCAAAAACCGTAAACCTGCCAAAACCTCTATAGACTACACATACATGTAGAGAGACTTGGTGTCTGAGTGGATGAAGTAGGAGAATGAAGGTGCACCTGGTTCGTCGCTGTTCTCTCTCTCCTTCTCTGCTCCGACGTCTACCGCAAGTGCCAAAACAGCGCACGCACATGAAGATGTAAAGACCTGTAACGGGGACGGAGTTTAGTTGTTTAAAAATGCTTGTTCGAGTCTCCCAATGTAACTTTTGTCTTATTCTAGAGGAAAAAATCTCGGATGCTAGCTAAAAGACACGTGTAAATAAGACAGTTACATGCGGTTCAACTTCAAAGCGAGCATTTTATGGAACTAGAATAAAATAATTATTTTGCTAAAAACCCAATTGCCGCCTCTTCGCTCTCAATCCAATTGCCGCGATTCAACTCATCCGGGAATGGATAATCACTACTACTTTCCTTTCTTGTTTTGTCAAATTTTAGAGTTTTATTTATTTATTAGCTGTAACCGAGTGGGTGGACTCAGAGACAGATGTGGGAGCGTACATGAGGCAGAGGGAACTCGTAACGGTCGAAAAATCCGACAAAGTCCGTAGATTTCTCCGACTTGAAAGTCAGAACTTGGAATATATCTAACACAACTATGTTGTCCCATACGAAGTTTCAAAATTTTAAAATTGATATCCAAGGGAGGAGATAAGGTATACTTGCACAAAATAAGTCCCTTTCATACGTAATTTGCATAGAAATTGAATGCGATTTATCATTGTAAAACATAAGTCCCTTTCGTACGTAATTTGCATAGAAATTGAATGCGAGTTATCATTATAAAACATCTACTTTGGTATTTTGCTCCGTCATGTTTACACAATTTATATTTGTCAAGATATATGGGTATTTTATGATTTAATTTTGGACATTATTTGATAATTGGACCTAGTTGATTTATGTAAGACTCTTTTAAGATAAGTTTGATAAGGTTTAAAATCTTAATCAATACGAGATTTAATGAATAACCTATTTAGGGGATTATAGCTATCTAAACAAGGATATTGTTGGAGATTTGATTGACAATAGCACCTGGTTTGTTGATAAGTTTTCACGCAAGTTTTGGTGCTTTACTATGTCGTTTTTGGTGTAAAAAAATGACGGGTTGTGTGATATTTGACAGCTGGGATTTTATGGTTAGTATTGACGATATTCTACAACTAATTGGGTGAAGATATTACTATGCGTGTTGTTGATTTTTTGATAAATTGATTACATATTTGTTGTGGGATGTGTTTTTGGGTTGATGGATGTTTTTATGCAGTTGCGTTTTTTGTTTGATGACTGAATAATAATTGAGGGTTGCATTGTGTTGTTAAAGGTGTTGCTTTTGACAGCCGCGTAATCTTCATCTTTGCACATCAATAATGGGTTGTGTAGAAGGATGAATATGGTGATTTTTGTAGCTAGGTTTTCTAATTTATTTGTGAATCTTTAGTGGCTGTCTTATTGGTCATGGAGTGTTAATTTTGTAGCTGCTGATTGTGAGTTGCGGTGTGAGAAAATTACAGAAGTCTTTGGTCGATAGTGTGATATTTGTTGAGTTAAGTTGATTAGGTACTTTTTTTGTGGCTGTCAATAGTAGTGGTTGTGTGTGAAAATTTTCAGCAAGCGTAGTGGATTTTGTAGCCTCGTTACTTTCAACATTTCAGTGAAGAAACGTTTATGTTTGTTGTTGATTTTTATGCTATCATGGGTGTGATGGTAATAATATCGAAAGACTCCAACAAATTTATTAATATACAACTTTCCGATCTTTCATTAAAGAAGTTGAAATTACTAGGGAAGATGTTTTTCTTATCTCAAGTATGTTTGTTTATATTGATTTTTGTTTAATTACTTGACTTGTTTATTTCATATTGTTATTATTAAACATTATTAGAAAATCATCTGTTGAGGTTAGAACGAGTAAGTCGTGTTATTAAGAGTGATTTACTTTCACGGGTTGTGAAGACGAGGGATAGTGTCAAGAGTTGGGTGAGTCGGCTCTGTAATGCCCTGACTAAAGTTATTGTTGTATCACAAGTGAAAGTAATTAATTTGGGTGAGAGCCTCATAGACGTAAGCAAATGTGTGTCGAACTGCGTTAACAAATTTCGTGTGTTAAGGGGCTATTTATTTTCTTTTTTTAAAAGGTTTTTTATTATGGTTTTTGAAAATTAAGAAACAACTCTTAAAATCATGTTTGGTTAAACAAGTTTGTATATTTCGTTTCTAAAAATAAAAAATGATAACTATTTTACGAAAACGTAAAAATAACGTTCTCATGATTTCTGAAAACAAGTTTTCATAAATGTTTTGTTTTCACAAAAACAAATCATATTCAAGTTTTTCTCTCCTCTACGTCGACTTCGTCTTCTGCGTCTTTACTGGTGTTGCAATATCTCCAGGTTTGTTTTCATATCTATCTGTTGCTTCTGCGATTTCTCTTGTCTCTCTTGTCTATAACATCGGACCCATAACAACATAGAGAAACTAGGCGTGATGGAGGAAAGATATGAAAATCGTGAAAAAAAAATATGAAAAAAATAATAGTATTATAGATGTAGTCGTACTTACTAAAAGTAACATGTCTGCTTTGAGAATAAGCTTCTACAATTTTTTGTGATAATAAAGAAGATAATGCACTCTCGTTCTTCCTCTGAACAACAATATTTCTAACTAGAATAAGTTTTCGTGCGACGTGTTTCAGCTCTTGAGTTTTTGCTTCACCTCCTCTGCTAAGCATAACGATGACTTCATCTGATTCTTTATAAAGAATCGACACAAAACCATGAACAACTATGAAATAACGTTATTAAAACCAAAGGCTATAGCTTTGTTCTTGATCCTCACGTCATTTTAAATCCGAGACAGCTATAGTTGTTTTCTTCTTCCTTGCGTCTTTGCAGTTGTTTTATTCTTGGACTTCACGTTGACTTCACGTTATTCTTTCTCCTTGTCCTCACGTCTCTATAGCTTTTTTCTTCTCATCCTCGTGTCTTTAGCAAAGAGTGGAGTTGTGGCATAAAGTGGAGTCGGTGAATCCTATTCTTGTTTTCACATCATTTAATGCAGCAGAGGCTTTATCCCTTACAAAAGTGAAGCCTAGTCTTTACATCATTCAATGTGGCAGAGGCTTTATCAAAAGTGAAGCCTAGTCTTTACGTCATAGTGAAGCCTAGTCTTTACGTCATAGTGAAGCCTAGTCTTTACGTCATAGTGAAGCCTAGTCTTCACATTATTTGTCTTCACGTAATAGCTTATTGTTCCTTATAAGCGTGGAGAACCGAAATATTAAATGCATTTGTACGTGATTTCTTCACGTCATTTATTGTGAAGCCTATTCTTGTCGTCATGTAATAGCTTATTGTTGCTTATAACTGTGGAGAACTGAAACATTAAATGCATTTGTACGTTAGTTGAATTTGATATATATGTAGCCATACTTACGTTAAATATATTTGCTTGTGAATCATGTTGAAGTGACTTATTGTCTGAAGTTGAAGTCGAAATGAAGGAATGTGTAAATGATTTACTATAGTGGTTTTGCTACCAGGTTTTCACATATACTGAAAATTTAATTTATGTACAAGTTTAGACACCAAATATTTTTTAAAAAATTATTATGGTTGTCACATGTTTATTTTAAACTATATTTAGCATTTAATATTTTGTAAAAATTGTTGTCATCGATGTCATTTATATGTTATTACATTTAGTGATGGAAGGCTTGAACAATATGAATGATTACAATGATTGTATGGAAGTAAATGAAAAAGATGGGGTATAGAATGATACTTTAGAGATGTATTTAATCTTCTTGATGGTTGAAGAAGTGAAGAAGGGAAATCGAACGACTATTACCTTTTCCAAATCTGGTTGGAAGAATATTAAAGCAAGGCTTCAAACAAAATTCAATAAGGAGTATACTGATATTCAATTGAAGAATAAGTATAATAGATTAAGGGTCAGATTGAAGAATTTTAAGAACTTACTTAAAGAAATAGGAATCGATTACTACTTTTTTACTAGTGAAGTTAATGCTACAAATGAATGTTGGGAAAATCTATTTAAGGTCAACATATATCTTTTGTTTTATTAATATATCATATTATATAATATTCATTCTTATATATCTTTTTCATCATTATAGGTGCATAAAA
>JANKYE010000005.1:8886890-8896908 GCA_032467995.1 Erythroxylum dillonii | reverse complement strand
CATTATATTAATTTTCATATATAATTATGTGAATTGCAATATAATTAAAAAATAGTTACAATATAGTAAAAAAATGGAAATCAATATTAAATATTAATATCATATTTCTAAAAATCAATTTAATATTATTGACAATGATTGTACGTATAAAAATAAATTTACAAAAATTTTTTTAAATATATAAAAATATATGATAACATTTGGCAACGTTTCTTTGAATTCGTCACCAAATATTGATCTTTTGGTGACGTTTCTATGAATTTGTCCCAAAATGTTAGCCTTTTGGTGACATGTGTATGAATTCATCGCCAAATGTTAAGACCATTGGCAACGTTTTTCTTCATTCGTCACAAAATGCTCAGAATATTTGCGATGTTTCTCTTATTTTGTCGCCAAATGTTTTTGAAATTGTCACAAAATGTTTGCATACTCTTTAAATATTAACAAAGACAATGTCATCTTTTCAACAACAAATGACATCGTTTTCGTTAATATTTAAAGAGTATGAAGACATTTGGTGATTTTTTTGATAAACGACATAATTTTTGTTTCAATTTTAAAGCCAAAGACGAAGCCATCTTCATCTTTAACTCTTCGTGGTTTTCATTCATTCTCCCGCTGGTTTTTAAGTCAAAGAAGACTTGCATGTGGTCAATCTTCCTTGTCTGTTGTGGTCGTCTATAGTTGTTCGTCAGTCCAGGTAAGTCTTCCACCATGTGTACAATTATTTTTTCTCCTTTCATTCTTTGGGTTATTATGTTATGCTTTTTTTGTTGTTGTTTGCCCCTTTTGGTTTTGGTTATCAAAACTTTTTTCTCATATAAATAGGACTCCTTGAGGTATGAGCATAATGTGCTTTTTGTGTTGTGGCTGAGATAATAAACCTAATCTAGAGTTGTTTTGTTATCTTACCAATAAGTTTCTGTAAGACCATTATTGCTTTCCATGCATGCTCGACTTTGTTTGTAATGCTGAAAATGCTTTTAAGGTCAACGAATATCTAAGCATTTGCTTGTTGCTCTTTATGCCCTTTGGCTCTTTGTTATTTTGCAGCGATAATTTGAACTAGAATGTTATTTTGAACTGAACGTAACCTTTTTTTAATCTTGATATGAGCAGTGAAAGTAGTCCCTTCGTCTGTTAAGGCTGATGCAGTTCGTTTATTAGATTAAAATGCTTGAGAATCATTAGGGGCTTGACCTAAGTGGTGTGAAGATAGGAATGAAATTGTTGGAATATTGGGGCAAATACTGTATTAGTACTAGTATTAGTATAGTATTGGATTTGGTTCTAATACAATACTATACCGATTATTAGTACAAAAAGTTAAGTTTTTGCAACTTTTTTGTGACGATTCTAAAAGTCAGCTTTCAACGATGATTTCTAAAAACATTGCTAAAGCTTTTACGTTTTACAACAATTTACAAAAGTGTCGCTAATTACAAGCCTTTGGCCAAGCTTTCTTGGAATTGTTGCAAAAGGCTCATCCTTTGTGACAATTTGTTATTTTCGTCGCCAAATCCTTTACGCTTTATGACATTTTACAAAAATGTCACTAATGACAAGCCCTTGGCGATGCTTTCTTGGAATCATTGCCACGGTTCGTTGCCCTTTAATGACAACTTTTTAAATCGTCGCGAAAAGTAAGACTTTTGGCGGCAATTGTTTTAAATCATCGTAAAAAGGTTAAATAAAAAATAATTCTCTTATTTATAATTATGAATTGCCTAACTTTAACTTGATCATTTTGAGACCGAACATCATATTGAGAAAATTCAAATTTAATATTATTGACAATGATTGTAAGTGTAAAAAAAATTTTAGTTAACAAAAATGGCAAATTATTTCAATAATGTATGAAACTATAAACTCAAAATTAATTAATATTACATTGATTTATATTTTTTATTTTTCTCCTTTACATTAAATAATTTGATAATTTTATATGGTGTCACAAAATTTTCAAATAGTGTTAATATGAAGTTTGTAGTATAATGATATATGATTCTTACAGAAAATATTAAATATTGATATATAGTGATTAATATAATATAATGATATATGGTAAGTAATACATGATTCTAATTAGAAGTTTAACAATTCTTACATCACAAACAATAAATAAAGTTTCACGCTTATTCCTTCGAAAAGAAAAAGAAATAATTATTTTTCTGGATTCCAAGTAACATGAGACTTGGTAGATAACGTAAAGGAGTTCTATATGTCTGGATTACTAAGAATGCTCCTTGCATGTTTGAAGGCATCAATTGAAACAATGAGAGATCTTCCCCTAGGAGTTGGTTTATTAACACCTTCTTCCAATAACTTCTTGGCTTTAACTAAACTAGTAAAAGATACAGTGAATGATTTTCCAAATGTAGTATGGATCAATAAATTATATGAACCGCACGTATTATAAGTTTTGTCTAAGGAACAAATAGTATAGAAATTAAAAAGCTAAGTCAAACGGTATAAGGAACACAAATTCAAACTCATGTATACCTAACTAAATGACTTCATCATCGACACAATGAATAGACATAGTTTTTGCACATAATGACTATTACAATCAACTGTTTTCCCTAATCATGTACGAACCCTTGAGACGTTTCCACTGCCTTCATTTTCATCTTTTTTCTCTTTAAGATTCAAGGAAGCTTTACTCAACATATAGTACATACAATCAGACATTCATCTAATAGCTTCCTAACAAAAAATGAGATACAGATAATAAAGAGAGAGAGGTAATTTAGATGATACTAAAAAATTTGAAGAAGAAGATCGGCCACTGGAGACAAGCAGTGATTTGACTTTGATGAGTAGATTTGTTGTTCATCGATTTGTTCTTCATTATGGAGAATTTTGCCACATTCCTCCCATCGAAGCTCATTTCTGTCATCGAAAACTAGTCTCCACGTTAACAGTTTTATTGTGAAAAGAAAATAGAAACAAAGCAAGTAATCTTCTATAATCTATATAGAAACAGAGTGTACAATTTAATAAGGAAACGATAAACTATATGAAACTATATGCAATCAGCAAAAAATTAACAAAAGAAGCAAAGATTATCGGAACTTAATTTTTTAACCATCCAAAATCTCCTGCATAAGCACATTTTATTTTTGCCACTTAACGTTAGTAAGTCAATATAATTAGCTGAAGTTGAGTTTATAACTTATTGAATATCATATTTCTCTAGATTTATGAATATCATATTTCTAAATTTGTTACTAAAAATAATCAAAAATTATATATCATATTGTTAACTGCGCTTACCCTTACCTTTGTTTCTTTTGAAATTCAAGTTTAAATTAAGGATAACTTCTTCAATTGAAATTAATGATATGTTTACTTCAATAACCTCACCAAAAATGTGCAATTTATTGCAATTATAGGATAATAGTAATAATTTTAGCTTAAAGTTCTCATTATAAAAAACTAAGTGATGGTGATGATCCATTAATCGAGAAGTTCATATCTAGAGTTGCTTAAGCAAGCTCTCATTAATCGAGAAGTTCATATCTAGAGTTGCTTAAGCAAGCTCTCATTGAAGTTATAAAAAAATAGTCCTTTAAAAATAAGCTATAATTGTCATGGCCTAACCTTGGACCGTGATCGGTGCTAAAGAAACAATAAATTTAAGGTTTACTAGACCCTTAGCAAGCCTAAAATGTCGTTAAATCCCTATACCCATAATAAAGATGAGATTTCAAAATAATCAAACTCATACTAATAATAATAAAACAATTCTAATAATATACAATACTTAATGTGCTACAACTTTGAAATAGTTAATACAAGGGAAATTTCAATATATACAAAACTACTGTGGCTCTAGATTCAAAGGTCACCGAGTTACTGAAAGAGAAGAAGATCGATGAAGTACCCTGTTAAAAGAGATTTGAAAAAAAGATCCTAAAAAATAGTTAAGGGAGTCAGACCTTGTTGAGTGAATTAATACTATGGTTATGTTATACACGATTGAGGATTTCAAATGATACATATATATGTATATATTTATAATGTTACATTTATAATTGCAAATTTCATAACATAATGATTTTATTTGTAAACATGCATGCATTCCCGATATCAATATCATGTCACATAACCATAATAATCACAAATCACAGATCACAAATAATAGTGGAGGACTGCCGAATGACCCTATGACAAACCCCTTACCTATAGACTATAGTTATAGGGACTCTTTTGTTCCACATGGCCCACTTGGTCCAAATGTAGTGGACTGCCGTCTGAGAGTCACACTCAACCAAATTACCACAGCCTCACTATGACATGATTGTCGTCCGAGAGCAAGGTCAACCCAACTTCCACAATCACGTCACCATATCATATACCATATATCGGTTGGCATCTGAAGCAAGCTCGACTGAACCGCTTCATACCTCAATCAGTGGATCAAACACTAACCTAAATCAATACCTAACCAATTGACTCACTGTGTGCACAGCCTGGTGACGCCCACCAGGTAGCTTATACCACAACAATCCTCCACATCATCACATATCAAGACAAGCATAACATTGCACAACAAAAATATGTATACATGTTTCAATTCATATGTATAAATATCATGTGTACATATGATAATGATGGTGATTTTCATGATGAATATGAGTTTGAGTTCTAATGCATGCTCATAACTTTGAATATTAACTCACAGGTAGAATGAACTTCTTCCCGCCAAACTTAATGTCTCAAAGTGGAAGGTTCTAATCCTGATTGATCTATAGAAAGAAAAATAAGAATGACCATTAGGATTTAAAACCCAAAATTAGTTTTAGAAACCTTGAGAATAAGACCTTAACTCAATACTAAGAAGCTTTATTTTCTATTTTAAAAAATGACAATGTCATATTTTACGAGGAGCTTACTAAAAATTCGGCAGAGTTTTCCCTATAAAACGAACATTCCCTTTTCAAAAAAAGGTCATTTCTATAATAAAATTACATTTATATATCTACTAGTAACCACATCTCAATTTAGGCCTCCAAACTACATTTCAATGCCCAATTAAGTTCACATTTATATCGCAAAATCCATAACAATCCAATTCACAATTCAAGTACACCAATTTCTAACTCATAAACCCTCATTTATACTCAATACATCTAAATATTCTAAATTTTAATCAACAACAACTCAATTTAAACAATTTCATTCATTTCTATAAGAGCATAACTCTTCATAAATTTTTTATCTCACAAACTATAAAGAATTTCAATGCACTAATTTTATGAAAATTGATCCACATAATATTTGGAAATTTTTAAAATTATTTTCAATCATTTTTGGGCTGATCGAAAAATCACCACTGTCATTGGAGCGTGGGATACACGCGTCGACATCGAAGAGGCAGTGATCATCACCACCTACCCAAAAATGACGGGTTAAGCTCCAAGAATCCAATGACATTAGTATTGCATTGAAAGTCCTTCCGGTTTGTGACAATCAAAGGATTAAAGTTCAAAGGCACCTATCTCTATTCATCAGTAAAATGGTCGACTAGTGTCGCGTTTCTCTCCTATCCTACATTTTTAAGGTTGTTAAACATAATGGTGGTGTTAGTTTCTCCCAAAAAATGACTAAAAATAGGAGATATATGACTTACCTAAATGAACTGAAATTTCCAGTCAGGATTCCTCCAAATCTGGATCGTTTTTGATGAAATAAGTTAAGGAATTTTCTAGAACATCCTGAGAGCTTTTCATAGAGTCCTAGATCACCAAAAATGATGGTCGGACAGTGAAGGTATGAGTGTCAGAAGTTAGGAGTGAATAGTAATTTATAAGGAAAAGGGTTTAAGAAAGAAATGAACTTAACCTTTCTTAAACTCAATTTATACTTTTCTAGGCTTTTTTTTTTCCTTATTGGAGTCCATTATGAGTAATTTAACAAAAATTTGGATCATTACAATAAGTTTCTTCAATATATAGGCAATTTCAAACACCAATACATTTTCAAGGAGATGTTTAACCAACATCTTCAAATATCAAGGTGTCTTTCATGGTATGGAAGACCATTCTAGTAAGTTGATAAAGCTAAACACTTACAAGAAAACCTCTAACATGATTCTATAAGTTCATTACTTATTTGATACTCCTTGAAAAATAGATGCAGATGACATTGGAATATTAAGTACAATTTTATTATTTTCTTAAACTTTTCTCACTCCTTTTTACTTTTTATTTTATCCTTTTGTTAGTTTGATTCAAGTTTCTTTGTTTAAACTTTAAATATAAATGGATATGTTAAGATTGAAAATCTTAATTATTTTTTAGATTTTTTATCAGATTTCAGAGAGAAATATAATATTCATAAATTTGGATTAAGCAAAAAGATACTAAGTTAGTACGAAAGAATCAAGAGAAAGCTAATGACTAGTCACCTATTACAGAACAACGACCAAAGGTAAAAAGAAGAAGAAAATGTGAGAAGTAAGATAGAGGAACCCATACTCGGCAACTTGACCAGCTTAGAGAAGAAGATTGCCTTTGATGGTTCAACCTTAATTAGGAAGCATCTAGAGACTCTTTTCATGGTAGATTGTTTTCAATTTATGTCCTTTGTTTTGATAACTAGGTTTTCAATTTCATAAAATGACATGGTTTTGGCTTCACCTTTAGCAACGAATACAAAATTCGTCGCGAAAATGTGAACTTTGTTTTCATTGCCAACCTTATTCCCATATATTACACTCTATATATTATATAAATTATATATAATATATAAATTCTATATAACAATATAGAATTTATATATAATAAATAAAAAACTATGATCAAAATAGAATGATATAATAACTAAGATATGAGAAAATTTATTTATTATTTATACATTCATAAATCATTATACGAATTACAATTATTATCTATACATTAATATATCATTATATTAATTGCCATATATAATTATATTAATTGCAATATAATTAAAAATAATTACAATATAGTAAAAATGGAAATCGATATTAAATATAAATATCAAATTCTTAAATATTATTGACAATGATTGTAAGTCTCAGTCTCAGCAACCACTCTCTTTTGCTGGGCAAACTTCATTTATTGGTGACCTTAAAGATGCCAAATTTCCATTGAACAAGCTTTGTTTTAGACCGACATTTGAGAGGTAAGAGTCTAGAGGCCTCAAGCTTCTCTCTCTTTCCTTCTCCACTCAGTCACCCACTCTGATTTAATCTCAGTCTCATTGTGGACGGATCATTTGCGAGGCTCAGGAAACCGTTGTTGAAGGTTTGAACTTCTCTTTCCTATTTTTATTTTTCCTCGCTAAGAATCAGGTCGCCATGAACCCCATTAACACTGTCTTTGGTATGTTTTTGCGAAAATATATTCAGTTTATTTGTTTTTCAAATCCGATGATTCTTTATGATTTTACCCTTCCAATTTTGAATGGTGCCTTTGAATAAAGTCTTGAGTATGTTAGTTTTGGTTGTGTAAACAAACTTTCAAATTACCCTTTTTAGATCTTTAATGTAGGATTAGCTATTGGTAGCTGATGTTCTTTCTGAATCTAGATTGATTGTTCCTGCAAGAGAACGTTACAGAGAAAGTACTGATATTAAATTTTTATTCTAACAAATCTGAAGTTACATTTTGTTGGTTTTGGAATTTGACGGTGTACAGGCAGGTAGCCAGAAGTAGATCTCAATGTTAAATTTTTGTAACTTTTCGCTTTGGAGAAGATATGTTTTGATATCAAGTGACCGATTATTTCTAGATATTTGGTCTTTAATAATTCATGTTTGTTTTCTCTTTTGATAAATTACCATGAGATTCTCTATATCTAGGGTTTCTCCGAGTTATATCTATGAATTTGGCATTAGATCTGGGTTTGCGTCATGTGAATTTGGCATTAGATCTGGATTTTGCGTCATTACCTATGTCTGGCATTAGATCTGGATTTTGCATTTTGTGTTCTCTCCTTATGTCTGACATTGTCGTCTTTTTCTTCCATCGCCTGCCATCGTCGTCATCGTCGGTTGAGGTATGTATTCCTTTCTCTTCTAATGGAGATGTTGTTGCATTTGGGTTTTGTTTTCTGTTGGGTTTTGTGTTAAGTCATGTGTGTTGTGGTTTTCTTAATTGAATGTATATTGTCATAATAATGAAGATGGTGAGATGGGAAGGACATTTAGAATGGTTGTTTATAGCTTAAAATCAAATTTGAAGGTTGTTTGAGTGCTGCCTATTAAGCGTTCGACAAAATTTATGTTAGATTTTGATATTAAATGAATCTTAAGGATGAAGTGTTCTAGTTCATTTCTTTGTTTGGGTTTTCAGCTGGGATTCCGCTCTTAAGATCGCTCTTTCACTAACCCTTATTGCAGCTGTTGTTTTTGCTTGTTTACTCTCGTCGTCAAAAAGGGTTGGTTCTTGAGGTAACTTCTGTCAAGGTAACAACAAGTAAGTTTCTCGGTGTTGCTCTCCTTCTTTCTTGACGCTAACTCTCATCCTTCAATTGGCACATTACAAGAAATTGTATTTTTAGTGAAAGTAAAAGTTGTCACTAAAAGCAGTAATATTTGTCACTATTATTAATAGTGTCCAATCTTTGAAGTCATTACCTCCCATCACAAATACCTCCGTCACTAATGAAATTGTGACTCATTTAAAAAATTGTCACAATTATGCATCACTTTTGTGACACAAATACTGACACTAAAACGTGTGAAATGTGTGACAGAACTATATGGTCACAATAACGTTACATATTTATGACAAGTTTGTTGGCACAAATAATATAAAGTAGTGATGAATGAAGTCGTAATAGTACTTCATTTTATTGTTACAACATTATTCCATTAAAATAATTATAAATAGTGACTATTTGTCATTAATAATTTTTTTATCAATATCCATTACTTCTTGGTCACTAATATTTTAATAAAAAAGTGTCAACATCATTTCATCATAAAAATGAAAATTGGTTCTTACAAAAAGTATTATCACTAATGTGTTTATTTTTGTCACAAATAAAACTATCAATTCATCAACAGAATTACATAGCTGTAAAAGAAATTTGCATCAGTGGTTATATCGTCTAACATATTTCATCACAAGTATGAAAGTTATATGTTACAATAATGTTGTCACTAAATAAAGAATATATGTTACAATAAATTTATCACCAATGCCTTATCATATACATCTGATATGTGTAACAAATCTTCACTAGAAACCCAATGACTGAAGAGGCTGAGTAGGCATCATTGTATCTTTTCACCTACAATAGAAAATTGCGCAATGACATAAGGTAATGAAAAGAAGGTTGACAGAGATAAACACCTACCAATACACTATCAAAGCTAGATACTGCAATTAAAAATTCAATCTGCACATTTTGCTAATGCATATTTTACATGCATCTCCTAAAATCCTTTGTAGAACAAGATGACAAACCAACATCTAACTCATTATGGACACTTTTAAAAAACAAGAACCAAACTCAAGAAGGTTGTCCCACGCAAACCAACAAATTTACATAACTGGTAAACGAGTTTTAAGGACTTTGCTCAAAATAGATTTATATAATTCCACCAAGTGATCTACTAATTAAACAAACAAAAGAATAGACACGCATAAGATAAACTAAACAAAATATATGCTCACACATAAGACTAAAGCCCCAAACTAGAAAAAGTGAGAAAAATACCTTGATCATTTCTAGTAGGAAAGATTATCATTCCCGTCGCATCTCCAGTCAAGCATTCAATAATCCTCATTTGGCGTATCTGAGGACCGTCAACACAACCTTTCTGCAATACCATCTTTGCACTAACAACTTTCACGGTAAGAGTGGCCACTAGTGCCTGGTCAGAGCTGGTCCTGTTGGGACCCGTTTCCGGAACCCAACTCATAGCAATCGAATCATAGCTTAACTAATATCGCTTCATTTTTTTTACACATCGTTCAGAGTAGTTTCAATTTCCAATTTGAAATTCATCAGTTCCTCAATCCATTTAATCCTTCATATT
>JANKYE010000005.1:8861162-8872865 GCA_032467995.1 Erythroxylum dillonii | reverse complement strand
AACATGAGCAATTTCAAGGAAAACCCAATGTCTTTCATTTCATCAAATGCTCATAGATTCCTTTATACTTTTCATTTATTTCTAGAAATTATACTATATTTCCTCATTTTATATCATTTTATGTTTTCTAATTTCCAAAGAAAGTTTGGGGTCCAACAATCTCACATTGGAAAGAGATGAAACTAATGAGAGGCATATAAGTGGAAATGACCTATAAACCTAATACCTTAAGATTTTGAGTTGAAGTGTAGTATCAAGGCCTACGAGTACGTTCCCTTGTTAAGCCTATAATGTAGATCTCCTATATAAGTGGACTCCTCAGTGTCAACAAGTGATATTAGAGCCGATAGTTCAGCAAAGGAAGAGTATGGAGAAGGTAGTCAAATCCTGTTATTGCCTCCCCACGTGAAAGAGCAAGGAGACTCCTGATGGACCTAAACAGTGGAGTAGAAGAGCTCTTGATGACATCATATACTCAAGCTGCTAAGAAAAAGGCTTCGTTGAACAAAGAGTTTAAGCCCAATGTGAAAGTTCACATTTGAGAGGGAAATTGTTGAGATTTCAAGTATAAGTGAAAACACCACATTGGAAAAAGATGGAACCAGTGAGTTTAGGACCCATAAACCTAATGCTTTAAAGTTTTGAGTTGGAATGTGGTGTCAAGGATTATAAGTATGTTTCCTCACCAAGCGCATGACGTAGATCTCCCATGAGAATGGACTCTCCAGTGCCAACATTTTTTACACACTTCTTCATCACTTCCTCTACAAATTTCGATTTCCCGATTAATCACTTTTTTTTCCTAAACTTCACTAAACGACTCAAGTACTTTCATCTTATACTATCGATGATGGCCTTGAAGATTATAGACTTATGGAGCGAAGGAATGGCTTAGGCTATCAAAAGGAATGGCTTAGGCTATCAAGGCTTAGGCTATCAAGGTATCTTGATAGCCTAAGCCATTCCTTCGCTCTATGTAATAAGTCTATATGGTTTTTTGATGTGTTGAATCTATTCCAACCAACACACCAAATTCACATTTCCAAGACCACTATTTTGGTGTAATGACTATTTATGCACCAAAAGTTGTTAGGTATGTTACTATTCTTGCACCAAAAGTCGTAAAATGACATCTTTAACCATTTTCTTATTGATATATTCTTTTTATATCTTTATCACATTTTGATCTATTCACATAATTTATTAAATAATTAAATTTAAAATATATATTACTTTACACAAAATATATCATTACAAAGATTTCGTTGAAACCTTTAAAATGACATTAATATTGAATATAATATTAAATTTATTTTAATATTTATTTATAATTCTTATTTATAAGTGCTATAAATTTATTTATAAAATATTTTAATAATAAAAATAAATTTAAAATAAAAGGTACATAAACTTAAAAGTAAAATAAACTACAACATTGATTTAAAAAAAATTAAAACCCAATGAAAATACTTGAAATCACAACCAGACTAAAATAAATTACAACTACAACCAAATTGGAGATTACATTCAAACTAAAATTACAACAATATGAATTTTATATGTTAGATAAAGAATATATTAATTAAATAAAAATAATATTTTATTTTAATTTTTATAAATAAAATAAATTCATGAAAATAAATTATTTTATAAATATAAATTAATATTCTTTTAAAATACTTGATCAATAAATTTGGTGTAAAATTTTAGTGTAATAGTTAGAGACGGCGTTAGAGTGGTAATTAAAGGGAAAAGGAGGAGTCGAATTTAGGCCTTGAAATCTCCAACAAGAAGGGTTATTATATATGGAGGAAGAGAGATTAATGTGGTCACAACCTCTCTCAGTACTCTTTTAACCATTAGCATTGTGAAGGAATCGTTTCATCAAATACAATTTTTAATGTGCAAAAATATCCTCAAATCATTTGCAGCCTTTTGTTATTATCTACAATTTTATTCTTCTGTTTGTCATTATTGATAAGAGGCATTTCTTTTCAGACATGAACCATCAAGAGAAAGCTGGAAGATGGAAGTTGGTGTAAAATACTTTAAATTTATGTATTTAAAATATCTTAAATATTTATTACGTAAATATCAAATATGAAATATTTGTATTTTTTGAAGTTAAAATTTAAATTAAAGTATTAAACTATATTAGTTATAAATGATTGAAAATATATGTTTGTCTTAGGCATAAATGCCTTACATCAGTGTTTTGAAATTCAGATCGACTATCGAATCGGAGGCCTTATTGGTCACTGATTCGACCGGTTCAATCACCGGTCGAACCGGTGTGACGTCAAAATTATGCAATAATTATATTTAATTATATATAATATTAATAACATTAAAAAATACTAAAAAATAAAAATAAAAATTTATTGAATCAGATCGATCCGATCAATTAATTAACCGGTTTTAACTGGTTCAATTGAGAACCAGTTTTTAGGGGTGAATCGGACTGAATGACTGACCGACCACCGATCGAACCGATCAGACAGGCCGGTCCAGTCCGAATATAACTCTATCCTAGAATTTGCATGGAGAGGCAGATGACACGTAGGTATTGTCACCAAAAGCAACTGAAAAGGATAGTGTTCAATTATTGCCCATACGTTATTTTCATGAGCGTGAGCGATGGATGTGAGCATCATCCTTTTAGATGCTTAATTGCTCTTCAAGGGTCGTGATTCGTGAAGGTGTTCCCAATCTCTCCCCACTAAATGCATATTGTTATCATCAATGGCTTCAATGCAACAGAACTATCAAAGCGATCTCAAGTCCATTTTCAGTGCAATAAATAATTGCACTCACTGAAGAGCCAGCTGCTCTGATGGAAATCAGTACTGGACCATTTTATTTTTCATGATTCAGGAAATTCTGTCTTAAATTCTCCGTCCTCATCTCTTGTAAATCAAACAGAAGGCTAGTGACAATATTTGAACCATGTTATATATTTTTTAAAAAGTGAAATGATATTGTTACATGCCAAAAAATGGAGATCCTAATTGAAAAGAAGGCAACTAGGAAGCTTCAATATTGTCGTTTCTTGTTTGTAATCGAACCTTACGACGAAATTGACATTCTCCGGCTATGTGAGTATATGCCAAACCCTAAGTTTCCAGTACATGAGCAGAAGACAACTATCACCGTCTAATCCTCTCCTCTGTTATTAGCCTAATTCACCTTTTAAAAATCCTCCAAGATACTTTCACTATTAACACTTCACATGCATCCCTCAAATTAAAAAAAAAAAAAAGTTGTTACATGGTGATTATTTCACTAATGACAGAAGAATAGTTGAATAATAGATTCTTAATCCAACTAACGTACAGTTAAAGAAGAAATTAACACTATAATCATGCTACAATTAAGGGTTTAAATTGGAATTGGTTGTTATAAAGCGTGATATTGATTCGGAAGGAAGGAAGGTGGGTGGTGTGCGACTACACTACAAATCTTGTACAGCCCAAGTCCAAGCAACATCCCAATCGAGGGCGAGGGAGGGAGAGATTCCCGGAGAACCGTGCGTGGGTTCAATTAATTTATTTCTCCCTATTAATTATAATTGAAACCCTAATGACCATTTCTAACCAATTAACTTGCCTTCTTGACAACTCAGCTTCCCTTATCTTAATACACACATAAATTTCTGAGCATGGTATCTCTCCTAGTTTCTCTCCTAGTCCTAGTAGAGACAAAAACGTTCCAGATTGAGATCAACGGTCCAGATTTTCCCTTTACTAACTCAACTCGTTTTTGACCAATTTCAGCTTTTCTCGACATAAAAAGGACAGGTCGATGTGACCCCATGCTGCTACAGTGCCACCCCCATAATCCCATGTCCTTTTCACGTATGACCACAATACCCTTCACATATAAGGCATTACGTTACTGTGCCTACAGATAAGGGGTATTTTAGTCAATTCATTTCGGCACCTGAGGCAATGTAGGGACGAATCAGCTTTTTCTTCACCCTTTTCTTTTTCACCGTGACCGTCAGTTGTTAAAAATTACAAGGAAGAGAGGAAAACGTTTTAATTACCGCAAGTCCAAAGTCGCGAGCCTTAGCCTCCTTCTGGGTGATCGTGTTGGAGAGTAAATAAATAATATATAAATTAAATGACCTCTTCGTCTTCGAAGTGCAAGTAGTCCGTACACTGTCAAAAAGTGTTATCAATCTGACGGTCTTACATTAAGATGCAACGTGCGCTTGATGTTTTGTACTTTACATGATCAAATACTGTGGACAGATTTAATCGGTGTCTTATAAGATTGGATCAATGCCGTTCGAGCTTAATAAATGATTCTAGTACTGTGTCACTCTGCACCCAATGATAATAGCGGTGGTATGGTACCTGCAGCGAACAGGAACGAGGGAGTCAACTATGATTGGACGGTCATGATGCCATCATAACTAATGTATCACATCAGATCATTCCTCATTATTTAACTCTCTCTCTCTCTTGAGTCTCGATTGTGGTCCCCTCGATATCCGATCCCTCAGATCCAGCCGTGCAACGCGAATCATGAGATTCCTCCTTGCTGCGCATCATCGCGCTTTACCACCACCCCGCCATAAGTCATTAGAAAAAAATGACTAAACGAGAAATTCAAAAATATCGCCACGTCCTCTTATATGCCCTGTTTCCTGCGGCTCCAGTTCATCGACAACGGATAAGGTCTCTTTCTTGCACCGCCCATCCAACGGCCAATACTGACTCAACCCAGGTGTCAAACATCAAACCCCAAGAAATCAAATGTAAAAACCCTAGGAAAGTGAATAAAACATCTAATATTTGATTTCAGGGAAAAAAAAAAACTTTTTAACTGGACCTAGTCGATAAAAAATGTCACCTCCGTGTCCTTAATATGTATATGATTTCTCAATCACTCCTGCTCTTTAAAACTCCCCCTCTTTCTCTCACTAAAAGCACACCGGACAATCCCTATAAGCTCTTCAAGCTTAGTTCATGACTTCTTAGATCTGAACAACAACGACTACAAGCCCAGAGCTTCTATTGCCTTTTCCTTTCTCATTTACAGTGTAGGAACTGCCAACGAAACGACGTCGAGTAGGCATTGATGGTGAGAATGGCGAGTTCTTTCCCTGAGGAAGTTTTAGAGCATGTTTTCTCGTTTATACAAAACGACAAGGACAGGAACTCGATATCTTTGGTGTGCAAGTCGTGGTACGAGATAGAGAGGTGGTGTCGCCGCAGGATTTTCGTTGGGAACTGCTACGCGGTGAGTCCGGCGATGGTGGTGAGGAGGTTTCCGGACGTCAGATCGGTGGAGCTCAAGGGGAAGCCTCACTTCGCAGACTTCGATCTGGTACCCAAGGGTTGGGGAGGCTACGTGTTACCGTGGATCCTCACCATGTCGACGGCGTACCCGTGGCTCGAAGAGATCAGATTGAAAAGAATGGTGGTTAGTGATGAGGCTTTGGAGCTGATTGCTAAGTCGTTTAAGAATTTCAAGGTCTTGGTGCTTTTTTCTTGTGAGGGGTTCTCTACCGACGGTCTCGCTTCCATTGCTGCTAATTGCAGGTATTGTTTTGTTCCTTCTTCTCTTCTGTAGAAGATTTTGTTTTTGTGGGTCGTGGGAGTTTGAGAAAGTGTAACGAGATTTAAATGTTTAATCTTGTTAATTTATTCTTTTGGTTGTGGTTTTGGTTTTGGAGAAGGGGTAAAGTTGAACTAAGTTACAGTAAAGCCGGAAAGGTACGGAAGTGGTGAAGCTTTTGATGGGTTGTAGTGTATTTATGTTGCCTGTGAAAGTGAAATTTTGTGATTTGTTTTGAGAATGGTGTTGAATGTGGAGGAAGATCTAGTTTGGGTTGGCTTTCTTGTTCAAGGTTTTTAGCTTAGCTGAACCTTGGAATTTTTCTGGTTTCTCTTTCCCTACTGTTCGAATGTCTCCTTTTTCTCTCTCTTTTCTGGCAATTTGGAATTAGTTTACTTGGATTTTGGTTTCCATTTGGTTTTTTGTTTGAATTTTGGCTGGATTTGATTGCCTCCTTTTCTCGTATCTCTCTTGGTTTATGTTGAATCTGCGGTGGTTCGTGAATCACCTGCAATGTGGAAATCCAGTCAAGATCGTACCAGTTACTTGCATTTATTTTAGAAATTTTCCTCGTCGCATGCGTGCGTTTATCGCTGAGGATGCAGTTTTGGATTTTGATTCTGTTTTGTTGTGCATTGTGGGTTTTGTTTGAATGTTTTAACCAGGACTTTATTCTGTTTTGGGCATTTGTGTTCTCTGTGTTGCTTTTGGTGACTTTCGCGATCTGTTGACATTCTTGCTTACATATGTAAAACTTTTAAACTTTGGTACTGGACCGTCAAACACTATTTAGGGTCGCTCATTGTTGATTTTGGATTCCTAAAATGAGGAAGTTATGCTTTGTTTATGTTTTTTGCAGGAAAGTAATTGTAGCGGGTTTAAAACAGTTTTGTACTTATGCCACCTTTAGATTCCTAAATCATCCTAATGGTGGCCTTAAACTGTTCTTTCTTTTGTTCAAATTTTTGCTTTAGTTTCTCTTGCTCTAAGTCTGTCGTTTATGCCTGAATGCTATTGTAACTGTCATCTTTCTTGCAAAGTTCTCTGAGCAAGCGTCTTTGTTTGCTAATATTTGGAAGTGCTTAATCATGTGCAGGAATCTGAGAGAGCTGGATTTGCGAGAGAGTGAGGTAGAGGATCTAAGTGGGCATTGGTTGAGCCATTTTCCTGACACCTTCACATCACTTGTTTCTCTCAATATTTCTTGTTTGCGGTCTGAGGTGAGTTTCTCAGCCCTGGAGCGCCTTGTGGGCCGATGTACCAATCTGAAAAATCTCCGACTTAATCAAGCTGTGCCCCTTGAGAGTCTTGCTGACCTTCTTCACCGAGCACCCCAGCTGGTTGAATTGGGAACAGGTGCCTACTCTGCTGATTTGAGACCTGATGTCTTCTCAAATCTGTCGGGAGCTTTGAATGGGTGTCAACAACTGAAGAGCCTCTCTGGATTTTGGGATGTAGTCCCTAGTTACCTCCCGGTGCTTTATCCTATATGCTCTCGCCTTATTTCTTTGAACTTGAGCGACGCAGTTATTCGAAATCCTGATCTCTTAAAGCTGGTCACTCAATGCCAGAGTTTGCAGCGCTTTTGGGTAACTTTTGCACTTTGTATCTAGTATATAAACACATGCAAACCGATTGGATGAATCATTTTGTATTCCTACTTGTCTATTAGTATGTGAAAGATTTTTGTGAAGTGTTGAAATTTTATCTCCCATTTTGTGATACTTTAAATGCAGCTTAGACAGGAATCATTCATACTGTCTTCTCTTGCTTATAGAGTGTTATTGTAGGTATTGGATTGCATTGAAGATACTGGACTTGAAGCTCTGGGAGAATTTTGCAAGGACTTGCAAGAATTGAGGGTCTTTCCGTCTGACCCATACGGGGAAGAACCTAATGTATCTTTAACAGAACGAGGCCTGGTTGCTGTTTGTCAGGGCTGCCCTAAGCTTCAGTCGGTACTTTACTTTTGCCGTCAGATGAGTAATGCGGCCTTAGTTACAATTGCCAGGAACCGTCCAAACATGACCCGTTTTCGCCTTTGCATTATTGAGCCACGAGCTCCTGACTATGTTACCCAGCAGCCACTAGATTTAGGTTTTGGAGCCATTGTAGAGCATTGCAAAGATCTACGGCGCCTTTCTCTCTCAGGTCTCCTTACTGATCATGTGTTTGAGTATATTGGAACTTATGCGAAGAAACTAGAGATGCTGTCTGTGGCATTTGCTGGTGAGAGTGATGTTGGACTCCATCATGTGATGTCTGGTTGTGCAAATCTTCGCAAGCTAGAGATTAGGGATTGTCCCTTTGGGGACAAGGCTCTCTTGGCCAATGCTACAAAGCTGGAGACAATGCGATCCCTTTGGATGTCTTCTTGTTCGGTGAGTTTTGGAGCATCTAAACTGTTGGCACAGAAGATGCCCAGGCTCAACGTTGAACTTATTGAGGAGAGGGGACCTCCAGATTCGAGGCCGGACAGCTACCATGTTGAGAAGCTTTACATGTATAGGACAGTTGCCGGGCCTAGGAATGACATGCCTGGTTTTGTTTGGACGATGGATGAAGATGCTGCCTTCAGTATATCTTGAGAGGTCCGTTGCATTCATTGACTGCCAACAAACTTGATTCTATCTGTCATTACGTATCGCCCGGCATGTGATAGATGGATACAAAAGGTACATCTTCTATATGCTCTCGCCAATTTACCATCTCCTTGGCTGAATGGCAGCCCCAATTGGGCTGAAGTTTGGAGGGTGTACCGAGGCTTGAGAGCTCTTTTGCCATCTATTTTACTCTGGGCTAAGCTATAGGTTACATTTAGTGCTTAATGAAAAAGATCAAAACTTTTGTATCAAGCAGAGTTGTTATTTACTAGGGGGTAATTGGTGTATACTATTTCCAGATGTGCTGTTCTTTCTTAACTTTATTGGACGTCCTTAGGACAATTATTTGGTGACATTGTTGTTTTGTAAGAAATAAAGTCTTAAATTCATTCACAAAATTGGGATGGAATTTGCTTTATCCTTGGTTTAGCGTTTTTATTCTAGCATGTCTTTCAACTTCAAATCTTTTTCACTAGTGTACTAACTTGAGGAGACCACCATCTATACTCTCAGTGGGTAATTATTTTTTATGAGTAATCATTTGGAATTCACTTTATTATCCATTTAAAAAACCTGAAGTCATCAAGCATTTTCCTGATGACCCATTGACATATTCTGGTTTTCCGATCATGAAGAAACGAACTTGTAATGGTTCAAAGGTATGTTTTGCTTCGAAGATAGAGTTTCTCTGCCCACAGATGGAATGCTCTGTCACAATATTACGAAATTAATCACAGGTGAACGTACAACATTTACAACAGTCACCGTAACTGCTAATTAAAAACTTTAGATTGTTCCCAAAAACACGTGTCAAACAGTATTCATAAGGACAAAACGACGACGGTAATTTGCACGTTGGAGGGAACCGGGGAAAGCTTTTTGAGGGCGGAACAGTAACCAAAAGCTAAGAAAAGGAGTTCTTCTCTCTGGGCTGTCAATTTGCCTCTGTTAAATTTGCGTGCATCGACTTTCGAGTCAAGTGATAGATTCGGTGACATTGGTTAATGTCCACAACTTTTTGCTCCCCCTCAGGCTCTCTTTCCCAGAACCCACACCACCTACCTGACTTCCAACGTCCCAGCAAACAGCTAAGCTGCCAATTTCTCTGCATATTGACGTAGCCATTGCAATTCAAATCTAAAGGTTGCTTAGATACTCCACTAAGATGAGCAAATGTTAATAAAAGACAAGGTTATGTGTGTGGACAAATGAATAGACAATAACGTGTCATAGATAGTCTAGCCTAGAAGAATAGAAAAGAGAGAATAAAAAAAAAATGGTTAGGTGAATATTTATATACATGTGTGTGTATGTCTGTATCTCTGCTGCAAGTGGGCTAAAATCAAATAATGTTCATAATGGCCACACGTTTGATGTATTTATGATCCATCATCTGTTACTATGATTGCTGCTGATTTCATCCCTGTACATTTTACTGTTTCCCCTCATCATGGGGCAACAGTCACACATTGATACTGTTGTATTGTATAAGCAGTTATATGTCTTGCCACGGTATAAGGGTAATGGCCCACATCCACGGTCAATTAGATAAGGCAAACCCAGGTGCATTTTGACTAGGGAATCAATGATTGTGGCACTACTCTACATGAATAATCGATGTCAATCATTTCTTTTATATCCCATTGGTTCAATACTATAAAGCCTCAACTGGGTGATGGAGTTCATCATGGCCATAACTTGAATGTTCTATGCTCCATATCGTGTAGACTAAAGAAATAGGGAAAAGGGAAAATATGCAAAAGAGAGAGTGCTGAGGAGGTCTACCGTGGAGTTCAACCCACAAAACTTATGGACTACGGCTGTCTGTTTGTATTCATCTGCCAATACAGAATTAACCAGTCGATTGGCGGAGCGAAATGTCAATGATCTCGTTTGATTGTTGGCTGATTAGTCAAAAAATAGTTGATTGATCCAAATCAATTAGTTGACTTTATAAAAAAATTGTTTGAGTTGTTTGGTTATGAGTTGGTTGGATTGGCTGATTCAACCCAACTAGCTGATTTTGAAGAAGCTCCTCTATAAGAGTATTTTAACGTAATCAACCGATAGTTTTTATTTTAATATCGATTTTGCTCTCTTTACGCTTTACTCTTTCACCTTCTCATTTCTCGTTTTCTTTAAAGTCTTCTTCCTTTTCTTGACTCTTTCTTTGCATCTCTAACATTTCTTCGTTCTGACGATAAAACCAAATCAGGTAGTTTATGAATGTGTTCGGATCTCAGACGTTCACGTTATCTGCTATTTCAGTTTGTCTTGTAGCTTCTTCCAAAGGATTAATCGTCTCGTAAGTTTACCCAAAGGCAAGGCAAAAGCGATCTTATTGAAGTTGAGATTTTTTGGCTTCTGAAAATTTTTTAATGATTTTTTAGATCATTTAGATGTGTTTATTTTCCTTCCTATGGTTCCTAAAAATTCTAAATCTATAAAAGTGTGGATTTCAATTTGCACGTGCTTAGTATTGACAATTGTTCTTATTTTTTGAGACGGGTTAATTTCCATGATATTCTCGTCGTTCACTCCCACGCATCAACAAAGAAGAGTAGACTAAATGGAGATTGGCAACTAAGTAGGAAATTGCGTTATTGGTCCACATAACAGAACCAACCACTTCTTTGATCTTTCTCTCCCAATCGAGTGAACCCAGCAGAATTGTGATTGTTCTTTGCGAATTAAACACAAAAATATGTGATGTTGTGTGCTCCTCTCTTCGAATTTCCATGGTAGCCTTTAAACTTCATCGGTTTGAATCCCCATTCATTAATTTCTTGGTCATGAGTTCAATTAATTTGAAATTATGAATTGATGCCTTCAGTTAATGGATTTCTTTATGGGTTAATTGAATTTCTACTGGGTGATACGACAACAACCTAGAATCAATGTCTAGATCACCTCTGTTTCAATGATTGTTCCCAAACCTAAATTCAATTAATCTAGCAAGACCCTACACCCCCAAAACAACAAGGAATTGATAACAAAGAGTATAAAGATTGTAGGAATTGAATTAACGCCACAAGTTAGAACTTACTTGATAAGTTGAATAAATCCTTAAGGTAAAAAAGCAAGAATCCATATTCTCTCTTGAAGAATGCTCTCAAAATTCTATTCATGTCTAATATGTTGTTCATTCATAAAGCAAGGGTTTAAATACCCTTGTGTAACACAAACCCTAACAAAGATAACCTACAAGAAGGCTTTCTTGAAACAAATCTGCCCAAGAACAAATCCCACAAGGATTTGGGCTTCAAAACTAATTAAAATTGACTAGTCCTAGTTCAAATAGGATAAGGAAACAATAAAAATAAAAGGCTAAAATAAGAGGGGCGAATTGGGCTTTTAAACTAGGCCCACATGGTTGGTTCCTTAAAATAAAACATGCACATGACTTTTTTAATAAACGACATGCACACTTAACATAAATCAGCTCATGGCAAAGCCTCAAAGAAGTCCACATGCCTTTTATAAGATAAAATAAGCCCAAGCCCATTGATTAGACTTGTGCTTGTGAAAATTGGCT
>JANKYE010000005.1:8802652-8813281 GCA_032467995.1 Erythroxylum dillonii | reverse complement strand
AAATCAAGCCCTAGCTCTCTCTTTCTTCTTTCCTTCTCTTCTCCACCGACCCTCTCTCTCATTTCTCTCTTTTCCTTGTTTTTCCCTCTCAATGTCGTGCCCCACTCTTCTTCTTATACCAACCCACATGTGTAATGACCACCTTGCCCTTACTTATAAGCCTTGTAACCCGCGACAGGTTATCTACAGCCTTGTTTTCTGGTCCAGTTTTAATAATGATTTCAAAGTGATAGCCCAAAAGTTTATCCATCCAACATTGCTGATCTATAGTAGTAACCCTTTGTTGTAGCAGATGACGTAGACTTTTCTTGTCAAAATAAACCACAAATGATCAGCCAAGCAAATAGTGACGCTGATGGTGCACTGCTAATACTAAAGCCATTAACTCTTTCTTATAGGCTAACTTAGAAAGATTTCCTGCTGAAAATGCTTTACTGTAATAAGCTATTGGCCTTTTATTTTGCATCAAGATGGCACCAACCCCTTTTCCTGAAGAATCACATTCAATCTTAAAAGGTTATGAAAAGTTTGGAAGGGCTAATACTGGAGACGTGATCAAAGCCTTTTTTAGAGCCTCGAAGGACTTTAAGGCTGCAGAACTCTAATGAAATCCCTCTTCCTTCGTCATTTCAGTGAGTGGCTTAGCTATTTTTCCATAGTCCATAATGAACTTATGATAATAACCATGTCAATCTAAGGAATCCTCTCACTCCCTTAACATTTCGAGGAATAGGCCATGTCAACACACTACTAATCTTTGCGAGATCCACAGCTACCCCTTTTCTAGAAATGATATGCCCCAAATGCTCCACCGTTCGTCTCCCAAAATTGCACTTATGTTTATTAGCTCAACTTCGGTCTCTCTCAGGAGGTTAAACCAATGAATGGTTAACCCCTCCATACTTAAGAGTGCCAGTTTAATTTTCACTTCTAAAGTACTGTGAAACTCGAAATATATTTCTACCCTCGTGATCCATCCCACAGGGTCAGACCCATCGAACATGGGTAACTCCACCTTTCGAACAGACATCCTGTACTCCTCCATATTGCCTAAATACTGTTTTGACTGAATATGCTGTTGAGGATGCTGGGTACTCTTTTCACCAGCCATAGTTGGCCCCCTTTCAGAGGTATGACTCCTTTGTCCCTATGATGGGTACCATCATCTTACTCATTTCCAACAGCAATGCTTGTTGCATCTCCCCATGGCCTTTCTCATAGACGATTAAATATCTTCGACCCCAACCTCTAGATTAGCCATACGAGATTCCAGCAAGTATACCTTATTAGTCATCTTTGGTGGCATGAATATGACCTCCACAATTAATGAGGTGCCAGAAAATAAAAAATGATCTCACCTTCCGATGAGTAATCCGACAGGTCTGATCAATAATAGAACTCTAGTCTTTGAACTACTAAAGGTACGTAGTATTATTGAAGTATAGCATATCCATTATGTTACGCCTAACTACTTGCCAAATTAACTACTAACTAAGTCCCCCCTGGCCCACTATTCTTTCTTCTAGAGTATACTTTCCATATCAACGGTTTATTCCCTTTTCTGTTATCGTTCCCATTATCTAACCCTCTTCCATGCTGTGGCTTTTTCGCTTTCACTTGGTTACTGTGGCTTATTCGCAACCTCTTCAACAATACTGGTTCCTATTTCTTGAGATTGATTCGCCTTGAAATTTTATTGTTGTGTTCTCTCCCCGTCTTTGTACGTTTGGGCTGCATCTGTTGTTTCTTGTGATTGAATTTCAGTTAAGATCTCACTTCTTCTATCCTTGTAGATGAAGTAGAGTACTATTTGGATCAACCCAATTATGAAACCTAATATATTTGGCATCTAGACAAGCAAAAACAAACAAGGGTTTGATAAGCAATAATGTAGGAGAACTTGACGAATAGGAAACTATTAAAGCCATTGAAGGTGGTGGCCTGGTGATGATCTACTTACAACAATATAGTAATCTTCTCACGCAAGCCCATATACTAGCCAACATATAACACATATTGTGAGCAAGAATGACAATGAGAATGGCATTTACTCTGCACTTTTCGTTCTTATGACTAGCCTTTGATAATAAACAAAGCATGATCAACCATTTGCACAGAAGCAGTTTAAGCTGATAGCTAGCAATCAATTAAATAATTTAGCGTTTGCAAATCAAAGAATCAAAATTATGACATACAATGATAGTCAAAAGAGAAGCAAATACAAAAAAAGAGAAGACAGAGCAGATCCCTTCAATAATGTTCGTTCTCAAGGAGCCATGTGCCAACAGGGCTGGCAATAAAACAATTAATCCATATGCTCCAACATTAAACAAGATAAGCAGCTTCCAGATGAAAACCTTGACATATCAAACAATTATTCAAGCCTCAAATGGTCATCACTGAAGAATAAGGACAAGAGTTTTATGTTCACAGCGTGCATACCTTAGAGCTCTTTGTTTCATATATCATGTAGAAAATCAAGTACAAGGATTCAATGGCAAAACCAATGGAATTGATAGTAATAAGCATATAGGCGTTGTTCTTAAATGACACATAATAGAGCAATAACATGGCACTAAATAGTGCAACAGAAAATGGTATAGATTGGAATCCTTTAGTTGATTTCTTTCAGAAAATTCTATAGAAAGTTGGCTTAGTAAAAGCCATAATTGTATAGTGAAAACACACATAAAGTACGAAACTGGAAACAACCTCTCTACTATGTAGGGGTAAGGCTACGTACTATCAGACCTCTCTAGACCCAGACCCCACTTCAACGCGGGATTTTAGACTTGGTGTGATCATGATGACACATAAACTACGAAAGTGGTCGTAGAAGTGTAGTACTATCAAGAAAAGTGAGAGACTTACATTGGGGCTATATACACAAACAAGGAAACCACGTTGCCTGTAATGTTTTAGTACTCGTGTTATCATTAACTGAAAAGACAGAAGCACTCAAGTCTAGCTAGCTAGTTTAGTTAAATCATGACTCATGAGAGACTTGAGGGTACCTAGAACATCAAAAACAAGAGCCAAGCAACGATCATGAAAAGTCATATCTCATAATAAGAAGCTCTTTTACCGGTTGAGAATTATATGGAGGCCAACCATCATATTTTGCTAGTTTTATACCAGATTTTCTATCTTTCTGTTAGTAATTCAACTATTTAAGTCATGAGCTAAAGCTCTAAAATTTATCTTTGTTCTTGTTTATGCAGTATTGTTTTCTTCGAATAAACTCTTTCTGCCGTCTTTTGCAATTCTCTGTTTCAGCTTTTATTTATTTTTAACTTACAATTGGTATCAGAGAAATTTTTCTTGCGAGACTTGTGAGTGCAATGGAGTCTGAAACTAGTTTGTCCCATCTTTCTCCTCCTGTCTTCGATGGTGAGAGTTACCAACTCTGGGCAGTGAAGATGACAACCTATCTTGAGGCTTTAGACCTTTGGGAGGCAGTCGAAGAGGATTACGAAATACTCCCTCTGCCAAATAATCCTACAGTGTCCCATATCAAAAGCCACAAGGAAAAGAAAACGAGAAATTCTAAGGCAAAATCAACCCTATTTATTGATGTTTCAACAACAATTTTCACAAGGATCATGTCGCTGAAATCAGCAAAGGAAATATGGGATTATCTCAAGAAAGAATATGTTGGAGATGAAAGGATACGTAGCATGTAGGTGTTAAACTTGATAAGAGAGTTTGAGTTAGAGAGGATGAAAGATTCAGAGACAGTCAAAGACTACTCAGGCAGATTATTGGGCATTTTGAACAAGGTACGGTTGTTTGGCACGCAATTTCTAGATTCAATAATTGTTGAAAAAAAACTTGTAACAATGCCTGAAAGATATGAAGCATCTATAGCTTCTTTGGAGAACACTAAAGACCCATCCAAGATCACTTTGGAAAAATTGCTACATTCTTTGCAAGCACATGAACAACGGAGACTCATGAGGTAGGATCGAATTGTTGAAGGTGCCTTGTCAGTAAAACATCAACAATCTACAAAGAATAAGAACAGAAATCAAGCATCAAGCAGTGAAAATGTCACTAGCGACCAGAATCAAAGCAAGGGTAAAAATCCAAAGAAGAACTATCCACCTTGTAAGCACTGCAACAAAAAAGGTCATCCACCAGTTAAATGTTGGAGGCGGCCAGATGTGAAGTGTAGCAAGTGCAATCAGCTGGGATATGAAGCCATAATTTGCAAGAGCAAATTTCAAAAGGCTGAAGCAGATGCCCTAGTTGCCGATCAGGAAGAAGAAGATCAAATTTTTGTGGCAACATGCTTTGCAGCAAATCATTCTTCTGAATGTTGGTTAATTGACAGTGGTTGTACAAATCACATAATGTACGTTAAATCACTCTTCAAGGAGTTGAAGCCATCAAAGGTCAAAATCGGCAATGGTGTTTATCTTCCTGGAAAAGGGATTGGAGCAGTTGCAATCGCAACACCTTCAGGTACAAAACTAATTTCAGAAGTTTTGTACATGCCTGAAATTGATCAGAATTTATTGAGTGTTGCTCAATTGCTAGAAAAAGTATTTAAAGTATCCTTTGAAAATTTTCATTGTCTTATTATTGATGCAATTGGAAAAAAAATCTTGGACATTAAAATGAGGGGTAGAAGCTTCTCGTATAACCTAACAAAGAAGGAGCAGATAGCTTGTTGCAACAAAGCCGAAGCCAGTGATACAGAGATTTGGCACAAATGGCTTGGCCATTGTCACCTCCAAAGGATGATAAGATTAAGGAAAGGTGACAAAAAAAAAGAGACCTACTGGAATTTGACGAACACTTGCAAAATTGTAATGCCTATCAATTTGTAAAACAAAGCAAGTTGCCATTTCTCAAGTCAACTTGGAGAGCTTCTCAAAACCTGCAACTAGTTCACAGTCACGTTGTTAGACCACAAAGAACACAATCCTTACAAGGTAGCCTTTAATTTATACTATTCTTTGATAATTTTACAAGAATGTGCTAGAATTTTTTTCGTGAAATTCAACTCAAAGATGGCTGGAGTATTTTGGAAGTTCAAGAAAAAGGTGGAAAAATAAAGTAGCTGTAAAATTCAAGCATTGAGGTCTGATTACGGGAAAGAGTACACTTTAACAAAATTCAATTTATTTTGCGAAGATGCTGGCATTGAACATCAACTTACTGTTCCATACACTCCAGAACAGAATGGTGTCAGCGAGAGGAATCAATCCATAATGGAGATGGCTAGATGTATGTTGCATAAAAGGGAGTTGTCAAAAATTTTCTGGGCAGAAGCAGCCAACACAACTATATTTTTGCAAAATCGACTTCAAACCAAGGCTTTGGAAGATAAAACTCCATTTAAAGCTTGGTATGGGTATGAACCTTCACTAAAGTTTCTTAAAATATTTGGCTGTGTATGTTTTGTTCATGTGCCTCAAGTTAAGCGTGACAAGCTTAACAAGAAGGCAACTCCAGGCGTCTTTGTGGGCTATAGTACTGCTTCGAAAGCCTACAAGGTGTACCATCCTCAAACTAAAAAATTGACAATCAGTCGAGATGTACACTTTAATGAGGATGAGCAATGGGACTGGAAAAATTTACAAAATAAGGGTTGTCCTTCAGAAGTACCTAAGGTCATCAATGATCCTTTACAAGATGAGTTGGAAGATGATCCTCCAGATAGAGGAACAAGACCACTTTCAAACATCTATGCAAGATGTAATGTGACAATTTGTGAACCTGCTTGTCCTGAAGAAGCTTTACAGGATTAAAAGTGGAAGAAAGCAATGAAGGAGGAGCTATTTATGATTAAAAAAATAAACCGTGGGAGCTGGTTAAAAGACCTGAAGGAAGAAAGGTCATTGGCGTCAAATGGGTGTTTAGGATAAAGTTGAATGCAGATAGCTTCGTTAACAAATATAAGGCCAGACTCTTTGTCAAATGGTATGCTTAGATTTATGGTGTTGATTACTCTGACACTTTTGCTCCTATTGCAAGATTGGATACAATCAGATTGCTGCTTTCATTATCAGTATAAATGGGAAGGAAGGTGTTTCAATTAGACATCAAATCAGCTTTTTTAAATGGTATCTTGCAGGAGGAGATATATGTTGAGCAACTCGAAGGATTTGTGAAGGACGGTGAAGAGGAAAAAGTGTACCTACCCAAAAAGGCTCTTTATGGCTTAAAGCACGCCCAAGGGCTTGGTATAGCAGGATAGATGCTCACTTGTTAAGCCTTGGTTTTGTTAAAAGCTTGTCAGAAGCCACTCTTTATGTGAGACATAAAGATAATGACATTCTCATTGTGTTTCTTTATGTTGATGATCTTTTGGTGACAGGAAATAATTCAAGGTTGGTTAAGGCATTCAAAAAGGAAATAATGCAGTTTTTAGAAATGACAGATCTTTTGCTTGGAATGGAGATCAGGTAAGGAGAAAATGAAGTATTCATCTGTCAAAAGAAATATGCAAAGGAAATCTTGAAGAAATTTTAGATGGAGGAGTGTAAAGCAATGAGCACGCCAATGCATCAGAAATAGAAGTTGTGAAAAGAGGATGGAGTTGATAAAGTTGATGAAGGACACTACAGAAGCTTGATAGGATGCTTAATGTACCTCATAGCAACAAGGCCTGATATACTTTTTGTCGTAAGTCTTCTATCTCTATTTATGCATTGTGCTAGTGAAATGCATTTAATTGTTGCAAAAAGAATACTGAGGTATATAGAAGGCACTATTGATTATGGTGTCAAGTTTGAGAAATGCAAAAATTTCAAGCTATATGGCTTCTCCGATAGTGATTGGGTAGGATCAGTTGATGACATGAAAAGGACTTCAGGTTGCTGTTTCAGTTTAGGCTCATGAGTTTTTTCTTAGTGCTCGAAGAAGCAAGAGATTGTAGCACAATCTATTGCAGAAGCTGAATTTATTTCAGCAACAGCAGCTGTAAATCAAGTTTTATGGCTGAAAAAGATTTTGTATGATTTACACATAGAGTAGAAAGAAAGCACTGAGATTTTTGTTGACAACCAGGTCGCTATTGCAATCTTAAACAATCCAGTGTTTCACGAGAAGACCAAGCATTTTAACATCAAACTTTACTTCTTAAGAGAAGTGCAGCAAGATGGAAAGCTCACTTTAGTCTACTGCAAGTCAGAAGACCAGCTAGCAGATCTGTTTACAAAACCACATCCAGTTAGCAAGTTTGAGCTTCTGAGAGAAAGAATTGGAGTTTGCAATCCTTAAAGCAAGGAGGAGTGTTAATTATATGCTTTAAGTGTTGCACTTGTTTTTAATGTTTTTTGTATCAAATATCCAATAAATTTGCTAGTCAATATGAAGTCCCATTCTAAAGGAATTAGGATCAAATTTCGTTGGTTTTATGCCAGATTTCTATGTTTCAGTTAGTAATTTAGCTATTTAAGTCATGAGCTAAAGCTCTAAAATGTATCTTTGTTCTTGTTCATACAGTATTGTTTTCTTCGAATAAACTCTTTCTGCTATCTTTTGCAACCCTCTGTTTCAGCTTCTATTTATTTTTAACTTACTATTACAGACGGTTTTAACATACGATGATTGTGGATTTTAATATTTATTAATCATGGTAATTCATACTTATCAAACATTTAATTACTGAAAATAACATTTTTATGACAATTACCATTGAATCTTATAAGTTAGTATATATATGTTGGGCGACGCAGCTTGAGGCTCCAACCAAACAAAGCTTAGCTTAAACATTGAGCTAAATTTGAGTCATTTCATATTTCATTAATTTATAGATTTTTTCATTGAATTTTTAATAAAATATTACCTTAAAATCTATTAGTTTCTTAAAAATTTCTTCGATTTGTTAATTTAATCAATAGCAAGGGGAGTACTATAATTTTATCACTAACAAATAACTACTAATAACCTTCCCAAGTATAAGATTTGATTTTCTGTTATAGGAAATTGCTTTCTTTAACTCAAGCTGTTTTTACGTACTTTCTTCAATGTATCTACTGACCCCATCTTTGCCTGGAACGAACTGAAAATGGCAAAGAAAAGTAAAGTAGACGCCATTGGCAGTGTAGACGTTAGAGAAACCTCATGTCATGATGCTTTCTTGTAGCATATATAGCAAGTTATTGTTGGAATTTAGTACGCTTTCTCCAGTCGGGTAATTCATTTCTTGAACGTAATCACGATTACTTTCTCAAATACGAACTGGATTTGAATCGCCCACTGGAACATAATGAATAATGTTTGATCGGTCAAAGGTCGTTTCACTGATGATTAGTCCAACTCTAGAGGACAACAAAAGCCCTATCTTTAATTTATTGTCAGCAGCGAAAATGAAGCTTAAGTAACTATTTACGTAACATCCTTATGTTTGGGGTGCATCAGAAGAGGCAAATTAAATCAGAAATTTCATTTTTGTGGTGAAGTTGGATTTCAACAGATATACTTTGGCAGTGAAATAAGGAAAAACTATTTCAAGTGAATGATTTATAGTAGTAAAGTGAATATACACTTCTATTATAGGAATTGCAGTTTCGCATTTAAAAAAGAGTTGATTGGTCTAACCGTCTAAGTCATTATTTTAAGCTTCATCTGAGGCACGTGCATGGACTGTCCGTGTCTCCGTCGACAGCAAGGCAAGGCATACACCGTTGGTTCCTCCTAGTACTGCCGTACGATACGAGTCTCGGCCTCAGGCCATGATCTGTAGTGGGTAGTGGGTCACAACCAGGCCAACTTGCTTGCTTTAATTCGGTTGTTTAGTCCTAAAAAAAGCCGTATTCAAGTTTAATCATCCTTCGTGTCTTATTATAAAGATGTAAACATCAACCCCAGTGGGCAGTAGCTTGGTATATTGAGCGAAGGTTTAACAGGGTGGAGTGGAGGGAGCACAGTCCAACCAAACTCTCCTATTGCCTCAACTTGCATGAATAAAAAATAGGAAGGAAGGCAATTTGTATTTATCAACCTATCCAAAAAGGGAATTAAATTCCATATTTAATCTTACTTCTAACAGAAGTGATAGTGGCCCCCAAAACATTCTGCACGTAGGTGGCTACTTATTGAACTGTTAATCTTCTGCCTAATTTGAAGGGGAGGGGAGGGGACCGCCCGCTTTAAAAAATAAAACATTCTAACATTCGGTTGTTCTACGTGACGTTAATTTGATGTACCAATGGAATGACAAACGTCCTACATCAAACAATTGCTTGCATTGTCGGCTCTCGTATCCTATTTTGTTATGTATATTAAATTCTTATAATGATCTTTTTTCATACTTTATATACCAAATAGAACCATCAAAATATTGGATTATGAATTCATCTTTAAATACAAATTCTTTTTAATTATTGATCATGGTTAATAAGAATTTATATGTTTAATACATTCCTTCAGATTTAAGATTGAAAATCTGAACATTGAAATAGAAGTGATTAAGATATTATATTAAAAGTTTATAATTCTTTATTTTATTTGATATAACACAATTGCGAGAGCTTCATGGGCAATGGGTGAGTTGATAGACACCATGGCTTTGTTCATGAAATTTAAGCAAATAACTGAAAAATTATTGATTGATGTAGTCTTTTTTTTTTTTTTAAGAGAACGCTAAAATTGTCTATACATTCTCTAATTCATGAAATCGGCAAAAATATTTCTTTCCTTTCAAAGCATAATTATGCTCATAGAAATTGGTTTCAGGTGCTTCTAGTTTGTGAAATCCAGGAACAGATCTTCTGTTCTCATGACTCAATTTCAATCTTGTTTTATTGATTTTCATCCACATATTTATATGAGTCTCATATAAGTGTGTGGATGAAAATTAATAAAACAATGTTGAAATTAGGTTACGGGTATAGAAGATTTCATCTGGTGAAATCCTCGTACAATAGTAGGTGCTCTTTTTAATAACAACACTATTGTGTGGATGAAAATTAATAAAATAATGTTGAAATTAGGTTACGGGTATAGAAGATTTCATCTGGTGAAATCCTCGTACAATAGTAGGCGCTCTTTTTAATAACATCACTTCAAGATCATAGTGTGATTTGATGGGATACAATATGACAATTTCATTTATAACATAATCTTTTTTAGGCCAAACTATAAGGTGAAGAGGCAAAACATGAAAAAAAATGTGATATATGTTTGAATTTTAATGAAGTAAAATTTTAACAACTTTAGAGTTTTGATGAAATAGAGTTTCAATAACCTTTAATTTTTAGGTTAAAATACATTTATAACCTTCTTGTGTTTT
Organism: Erythroxylum dillonii; assembly: GCA_032467995.1. Taxonomy (NCBI): domain Eukaryota; kingdom Viridiplantae; phylum Streptophyta; class Magnoliopsida; order Malpighiales; family Erythroxylaceae; genus Erythroxylum; species Erythroxylum dillonii. The sequence goes on along the minus strand of JANKYE010000005.1, from coordinate 8,803,035 downwards.
ATCCCTTAGTATGTTATGTCCCTTCTATTTTAAAAATAGACTTATTACTCCATTTGATCATTATTCATGTTGGGACCCGATCTTGAAGTCGAACCCCAACCGGAAAACAAACGGAAAACAAAGAACGTAGCGAAGGTATCGAAATCAAAAACGAATCGAAGTGGAAGCAAAAGCGAAAACGAAAATCGAAGAATCGGATTACAAATTTCGAAACGAACCGAAATCGGATTTCTTTAAATTGAAAGCCAACAAATCAAAAGCGGAACAAAGCGAACAAATCAAACGTGGATCCGACATCCGAAAACTTGTATCGGATAAAAACTATCGAGTCGCGTTGGAAACCTTAGACTAATTCAATCCGAAAAATCCGGTATAAATTTTTT
>JANKYE010000005.1:8679827-8691030 GCA_032467995.1 Erythroxylum dillonii | reverse complement strand
GTCCTTGAGGAATTTCCTACGAGGCTATAGCTATTATCAATAATATCACTATATTTCCATCCATTTGCTTATCATTGTCCTACTTCAATTTATCACCAATTTTTACCCCAAGTTCATGAGGATGAGCCTTGAAGTAACTTATAAAGTTGCTTCTTTGTGATCATAAGGTCACAGGTTCAAGTCACAGAAATAGCCTTTTTGTAAAAATACAAAGAAAACGCTGTGTACATCATGACCTTTTCTAGACCCTTAGAAAGCGGGGAGTCTTATGCTATTGATACGTTGATTTATTTTCATGATATCATGGGCCATGCTCTCTGATTTTGCTACAATTTCTCATTGAATGTCAGACTCGTGTTAATAATGTATATTTGCTAATCTCAGGCTTGTGTAGATGGCTGATGCTGTAGAATTAGGAGAGAAACTTTCTGAAACAAGTTCAGAAAATGCATCCCATGAAAAACATGAAACTCGTGATGAAATGCTTTCCAGGCACAGGTAATTCTAATATTATTATGGGTTTTAATTGCTTTATGATTTGGTTATAAGATCAAAAAACAGAATACCTTCCTTCCTGTACATGAAATTCTCATGTTCAAATCAGGGGTTCAGTATGGATCCTGTACATGAAATTCTCATTTTCAAGTCAGGGTTCAATATTGTTTGTTTGTTTTTTTTTTTTTCCAATCCTTGTGGTGAGTTATATGTAGAAAAATCGAAGTCTGCTTCCAACTGTTCATTCTGGATTCCTTGCTAAATATGTAATTTCTTTTTTATCTTCGGGGAATACAGATTGATCTTTTATATCTTTCATCGCCCCAAACATACCAGTACTAGCACCAATGGTAGATAAATGTAAATTGTTGGTCAGGTAACTATTCAGACCTCTTCAAGCTACTTGTAAGGCCTCTCGGGAAGCTTGTATTGGACTTTGATCAAGAACGTTTTGTTGTTCAAAATCTTCTTGTCTTTTCTTTTGAAATAAGTGATATGGGCTCTTGCATCACAATTGTTTAAGATTGAAGGGGGTATTGCTAATTTTGTCTAATCATGGATCTGTTGTTGATGATATACTTTAATTGGTGACACTATTACAAATTGTTCTTAAACACTGTTCTGTGTGCAGAAAGGAGAAAGCTCAGCTGCAGAACAAAGAGATGGAACTTAAAAAAGGTGCAGCAAAGGGTAGCAAGGCTGAACAGAAAGCTAAGAAGAAGCAGGTTGAAGAAGAGATCTCGCAACTTTCTACTAAGCTACAAACAAAACATGCCGAAGAACTTGCTTCACTGGGCTATAGCAGCAGTAGTAATGGAAATGACAAAAGCAATATTGACAATTTAGTGAAGGCTATAGCTGGTGTTTCTGTTGCCAATCAACCTGAACATGCAAGGATCACCAAGGGTGCAAAGAAGCGGGGAAAGAGAGCTCAACAAGAAGCAGAAAGAGAAAAGAGGATTCAGGAAGAGCAGAGCAGCCTTGTAAGTGATCGAATGATTGAAGATGAGGAATTAAAGAAAAAGCTTGAACCCTGCGGATTGATTGTTAACCAAATAAAACCAGATGGGCATTGCCTTTACAGAGCTGTTGAAGATCAGTTAGCACACTTTTCTGGAGGTTCTTCTCCATATACCTACCAAGATCTTCGGAAAATGGTGGCTGGTTATATGAGGAAAAATTCCTCAGATTTCATTCCCTTTTTTCTATCGGATAATACAACAGAAGGAGATTCTAATATTTCAGTTGCAGACAGATTTGAAAAGTATTGTGTTGAAGTTGAGTCTACAGCAGCGTGGGGAGGGCATCTAGAGCTTGGGGCTTTATCTCACTGCCTTGGTAAACATATTATGATATTTTCTGGATCCTTTCCTGATGTGGAGATAGGTAAGGAGTATTTATCAGCTGAGGGAGCCTATTCATCTAATGCAAGTATTATGCTGTCATATCATAAGCATGCATTCGGTCTGGGGGAACACTACAATTCTCTTGTTCCAAATTTGATCAGATAGGTATACCGTGTTACCTTTGACATGGTACTTTTTGTATGCACATTTGGTTTTCTTTGAAGTTTTAAACGAAATTACCACCTGAGCCTGTTTTAGATCTTAAAAGCATATTCTCAGCTTGGCTGATGGACTATTGTCAATTGTAATATTACTTTTTAGAGAGATGTGGATTTGCTTTGCCTCTTGGGGTAAGAATTGTAAATTGATCCTTAAATTTTCGAGCAACTGTCAGGGAGTACATGATACTGATAATAATAAATCATGCAAAGGTTTAGGCTTTTAGGTCACTTTATTTTAACTCTGTTTACACAAAAGGTCGTCGATTAAGGGTTTTAGGTTTGTTTATATATAAAATGACATTGTTGTAAGGTAGAAACAGAGTTGTAACAGTTTAAGTGGTATAAAAATAATTTAGATTTATTTACACATAAAATGTCGTCGATAAAGGGTTTTAGGTTTGTTTATATATAAAATGACATTGTTTTAAAGTAGAAACTGAGTTGTAACAGTTTAAGTGGTATAGATTTGTTTATATAGAGTTACTTATCCATATAGTGCCACTAACATGAAGTTCTTAAATAGGCTTGGTTACTCCCAGGCCTCGGGAATTCTGACTATGGATTTTAAGATAGAAAGAGTTTTTGGGACACGATATCCAATGAAATGAAAATAAATTTGGACGTTCTTCAAGAACTTGAAATTATTGCATTAACACTAATACTAGTCGGCCAAAGAAATGGACGATTTATGCTACTCTGGTCTTGTTCTGAGAATTTAAGCACCACAGAATTGGGATGAGCTATACAGTATTGCCATGCAGTGTAAGAAAAAGAGACATGTTTGTGGCAGTTGAAAACTAGTGTTGAAATTATTATCTTATTGAGAAGCGGCTAATTCTGCCGTAGATGCCCATATCCATTATCAAAGTCTGTTGGTCCCATGATTAGATTTTGGAGAATCAAATCCTTAAAAGACGATTTTAAGCCAATGATGCTCCTCCATCACTCGATGGCACTCGTGGAATTGGCCAATTCCAAAAGTCCACTCCTTCACTTATTCCATTTTGTTTAGGAAAAAGAAAAAGCAACCGCAAGTGTTATTTGTACAGTGAATAGCCTAAACGCTTATGAAAGTCGGAGTCTTAACATATTATGATCTCAAAGTTTCATAAATGCCTATCAAAATGTTATTAAAAATTGTCAACTTCTTTTTATATTGATGAAAAGACGTACGTTTCCTTTCTCATCGATCCATCGGTTCGAACAACAAAAAGACCTTGTAAAGCAAAAAGGATCATATGAGTACAAATTACAGCTACAAGACAGTGGGGCTAGGAGGTCCGTACACCATAGAAGATAACGTGATGCGAGAAACCGATCACGTTATATCATTTCTTCTTTCAGACTTGCGTATCCGCTTCTCGTTTCTGTGTCGAAAGTTTGATTCCATCTGAACAAAAAGCATGTGCAGCCAAACCAGTCCTGGAAGCCACCACTTTTAAGAATCCATCCATCACCATTCGTTATCTACAACTGGCGGTTAATATTAAGATATATATAATATTGAAATTTGAAACATTATAAAGTAGAAAAATTCAGATTAAAGATGTTGAAAAAATATATTCGATGTGTCTTATGCATATTAAATAATATGTTTGATGTTTTGAGGAAATTAAAAAAAAATCAGAAAATAATGTTAAAAGAAGGAAATAGGGGTGACCCTTGGGTTAATCATGAGCCGGCATACTTGGTGGGACAGAAGGGGTAGTATTGGTGGCAATTTCTTGAACCTTAAGGTAAGGGTAAGGGGTATGAGTGATTCCATCTCTCCTATGTTCCACCTTCTTTTTATGCGTACGTACCAGAAGCAGAAAAAAGAAGATGCGTCATGCCTCACCTGGCTAACTATGTCCGATTCCAATTCGGTAATGGAAAGCCCAGAAGAACCCTAAAAGCAAATTGAAAGTTAAGTTGAGACCTAGACCCTAGTATTGAGTTCGTACAAATTATCACACTATGTAAGATCCCGTAATCAATGAATATGACAATTTGACGGGAATATGAAATATTTGAGAACTTGTAAAAGATATTCGATCTACAAATAAAACGCTACTTGATAAGAATGTTTGTGAAAGCAATGTACTGATATATTCACTACCAACTCTTTATCATTTGATTTGCATTGCAAAACTAATATATAACGAAATTAAATGGTTTGAGGCTTTCTTTTTCTATTTATCTATCCCACACACTTAAATTCTTAATCTAATTTTATTAATATTGTTGACATTTTGTATCACATGAATAATGTCAAGCAAAATTGTCATTTAGTATTATAATTTTTGGGGCTATATGTATTAAATATTAGTTAAGATTAATTTAAATAATCACAACAATCATTATAACGAAAGAATTGATGATAATAACAATAAGCACGTGAAAAAAAATTAGATTGTATCGATAAAAATTACTTAGATTATCTTTTGTGACCCTAATGACTAAAACATTTTGTTATTTTTAAAGTGATGAAGACTCAAAAACATCAATGCAATAAAGAATGACTGTATTTCTAATTATTTTCTTTTTCTAATGTTAGAAATGTATAGTGGTTAAGTAGGAGCATTCTCTTCCCACTTTTAAATTGCTAACTTGTGTATTTGGAGTTAATTTTTGCTGCTATTTTCATGTTAGCACTTTTTTTTTGAAAGGGAGAAAAAATTGATTACACGACAAGTCTTGGGAAATACACTCCCGACATATCTTTTAAAGAGAGTACATGGTAACCAATGGGTGGGCGATCAAAAAAAGTGGGTCCGAGCGCAAAATGCGTAACATAATTCGCTAATCAATCCGCACAGCAGTTACTTTCACGATAGATGTGGCGATAGACCACCGTCCAATTGCGCGTAACGAAAGTGCACTGATGCATGTTCCTGAAGTATCCTAATAAACTTCACTCGCTGATATTTGAGTAATCATTTATGTTGTTTTTACATAATTTTCGTGTAATATTATCAAATTGTCATCCATTAATACAAAATATTTAATAATATTTTGATTTTATAATATTTTGTAAATTCTAACCATTCATATATTTTATTTGATGAATTGTATTAATTTTTAATAAACATCTTATGTGAACATAATATCGAGTATGAATATATATTGAAGTTATTCGTATTAGATAAAATTTAATTGATTGAGGATGAATTTTAGTAAAAATGTTATTATGTGTGAAGTAATTCAAATAATAAGAATCTAAGCATGAAGAATAAAATATAGATCAATTATTAATTTTAATCAAATAGAAAGATTATAATTCTATATACAGGTATAAAAGTACTACAGTTACCATTTACTTATCTTGGTATACCAATGAATTCTATAAAACACAAATACTCAGAGTTCAAACCACTAAAAGAGAAGATCAAAAGAAGAATTCAAAATTAGAGTACTAATAGACTATATATGGTAGGTCGTCTACAACTGATTGATTATGTCCTATCTTCAATCAATACATACACTGGGCCTCACACTTGGTACTACCAATTATGGTCATAAAAGCCATTAATAAGATCCTAAGAAGATTTTTATGGGATGGAAATGAGTAAGGAAGGACCAAAGCAAGGATCAAATGGAATGATATTTGTAAGCCTAGGAAACAGGGGGGACTAGGCCTTATACCTAACTAGGTAGTTAATCATGTGATGTTAGCAAGAAATTTCTAGAGGATAATTAGAAAGGATAACTCCTTATAGGTGAATTGGGTATGGGGTGAATACATAACCAAGGATAACACCTGAAACGTCAAAATTCTAGAAAAGGGATCAACTACTCTTAGAAAGATAATGGAGATACGGTAGGTAATCAAACCTCACATAAAGCATAAGTTGAGAGATAGGAAAGAAAGAAGCTTCTAGTTTGAAAAATGGTTTCTAGATAGGAGTCTTACATGATCAACCACAACTCCATAGGTTGAAGTAGCATCTCCCGAAGGAGACCACTATTTAACAGGGCCTCGGCAACAAGGAGATCACACAAAGGATGATCCTGAATACATTGGAAAAAACACACTTACTCAATATCATTCTATCAGATGAAAAAGATAAAGTGACCTGGATCTCATAATGGTCTTTACACAAACAAAATTGTAAGAAACCTATTCTGGGGTACGGATAGAGTAAGTTGTTATGAACTAGTATAGGGCAATAAAATTCTCCCTGAGGGCAACTTTAACCTTTTAGCTGGCCATCCAAGGACGACTACCTACATAGGACATATTAATAGTTATATGATCATCCTTAGCAGGTGTACACTATGTTAAAAGGATAGTGAATAATCAACCATATTATATTCATTTTTCAGCACATCAATAACATATGGAAAGAGATTGCAATTAGATATGGGGATAATGATCCACCAATAGACATAATAGATAGGAGCATGCAATGGATGAGAGCACAGAACAATAATACATGGATCTTTAGGTGGCTATAGCTTACCTAATTAGGGGAATCTGAAAAGATAGAAGTTGGAGAATCTTATCTGAGAGGGTTACATCTTGCACATCCCTTATCATGATGATCATCAACAACATCAGAATGTACATTGGAATGTTTTTGAAAGGTAGAGAACTCAATAGAGAGATGAAGCAAACATGGAGATTACCCTGAATAGAAATGAGCATTTGGAAATGCAAAAGATGACTTTTTGTAAGATCCAGATAAATTAACAATGAAATAGAAACACGTGGAGGCTTCTGAGCTAAGAGGAGATATTAATATTAACTCTTTTATCATATTAATATAATTCATTTATTTTATAAAAAAAAACTATATATCTCAACCTATAGGAATATACAATAATTTTATTAAAATATAGATTAATATCATTTTATTGTAAGTTTTTACATAGTTTAAGTTAATTTCATTAGATTTATAGTAGATTGTGACTCAGTAACAAGACCTAATCCCTTAAGTTTTACCATGAGATTAAGGTTAATCCAATTTGTACATACTCACAATGATTCAATATACTTTAAAACAACTTAAAATATCTCTTTATATAAATTAAAACAACTTTGATTCATAATTAAAATAATGTCTCCCAATCTAGGATTCTTTAGATTTGATTTTATGCATTTTGGTGTTACACCTACCTAAATTTTTACATTCTTCCTCAACCTTCTTACTTAAAATAACATGTAACAAGATAATACACAAAAAATAGAGAAAAAGTAAAAAAATGAGAGTAAAAAAATATTTTACTATCTTTATATAACACAATCCTTATTTCTTGTGCTTATTTGGCATTATACATATCTTTATAACATTTGTTAAGGAAATAACATGCTATACAAATAATCCATAATACATCAAAATTGAATGGAGCATATAGAATTGGCAACTATAACACATAATTCCTTGTAAATGCTTAAGACAGATGTCAATCAACCTTAGCCAACAAATTTATATACGCCCAAATTTGACCTTGAATAATGCTCTAGGAAATAAAATGGTACATACTATATTCTACTTTTCACTCTTTTTCTCTGATCAATAAATTAATATATACATCAATTTGACGTCGACTAATTACCTTATGTCAACCATCACTTACCACCAAGATTCATACAACATAATTAATTCCTTCACAAAGCCTTATTGCATATAAAAGCATTGATTAACACTCATAACCATAATGGTGTTTCCAATCACACATTTACTTGCAATTATAATTACATGTCATGAATCACACATTCCACACACAATTTATGTGAACAAAAGTCCTAAATTATATTAATTTTGTCAAAAATCTAAATTTACCATAATCCTAATTTAGGGTTTGTACATTTCTTTCCAAAATGGAGATACTAAAATACATAAATAATTAATCAAGAGACAAACAAACAATCAGCAATAAGAATAATAAAAAATCAAACTAGAAAACTCTAATTGACATGTACCATCTATTAGCCAATGAAAAATACCTTAAGTCTTTTTTTATATATTAAAATTTTTTTAGATGTTATAAATCTTGCAAGTCTTATTCATCTTAAATTCCTTTTTCTTCTTCTCCAACTTAACTCTATCATTGTTCTTTCTTTCTACATGAAAATTGAAAAAAAAATCAAATTTTTAAAAAAGGAGAATTCAAACATTTTGATTGACCAATATAAGATATTAATAAATTAAAATCATCTTCTCTACTTTATATTAGTTGACAAATAGGACACATTGGTTAACTGATAGGCCTGAATAAATCTTATGTGTCTTTTTATAAATTATAAATTGTTTAATTTTTTGAAACGTCTTGAATCACCTCAATCTGATATTTATATCAATAATAATGATTAAAATACCAAATAATATTCAACAGTGATAGCAAATTGAACTAACATGATTTTTCACTAAACTTTCCTTCTTCTTTTAAGTGTTATCACCAAAATTAATTAATCCTATACTTTCTAAATATCAAATATCAAGGTATAACTCAATACACAATACTAAAGGATCTTTCTAAAATATTAAATTATATCAAACTATCAAAAATCTCAAAATAAAAAATTCTTCCCAATTTCAATAATATTATACATGTGGATTAGGTGTATAAATCAGTGGTATAGACATATCATACTATTGATCAAATTATTATTAGTTAATTACATGATCTTATCACCTCATGCACATAAAGAAAAATGTTATGAAATAATCTGAGTCCTCCATCATAATGTTGATATTTAATGAAGGATTCTACTTTATTTATAGAATACATAAATAACTAAAAGCTATTTCTAAATAAATTTAAGGCATGAAATAAAAAATACCAATACTAAATTGTTTATCTAATATTGTTACATAAATAGTAAAGAATAGGTTAAAGAGAATATTTAACTAAATGTTGAAATTTAAGATTTGAATTTAGTTGTATCGGCATATATCATATATGTAGTTGAATGTGTTTATATTAAGAAATTTTTGAGAAAGAAAATAGGTTTATGTGGATTTTGTGATCCACAAAGCAAGTTATAATTTATGAGTTTAATATGGAGAATATATATCTAATTGAGAGTTTTTTCCAAGTTATGTGATATGCTTCGTAGTGTTGAGAAATGAAAGAATGGAGAATGAAGAATGAAAACAAAACTTTTTTCTATTTCATTTTAACTATTACAAAGTGAACTATGGTATTATAGATGTTTTCATTTTATATTTATGAAAAAGACCATATATACAAATATAAAAGACTCACCTAATACCAGAAGACTTTGTGGCTACAAAAGACTCTTGAATTCATTTACAATATTTTCAACACCATATTATCTTAAAATTCACATTATAGAAATTTTATATTACTATTTTCAAAATCCCCTTTAATTTCAAATTGTCTTCATTATGTCAAGTCTTTCTCTTAATATTCGAAAATCTTTAAACTTTAATGCCTTTATGTAAATATCTTTAACTTGATCTTGAGTTTTAACATACTTGAGCCTTACTTTCTTATTGGTTGTACATCCTCTAATGAAATAATATCTTGTATCTATATGTTTACTTCGATCATAAACCACTGAATTCTTGGCAAATGTTTGTGCAAACTTATTATCAGTGCATATCTTTGTGCCTTTTTCTTGTAGCAAGTGAAGTTCCTTTAATAATTTCCTAAGCCAAATAACATGATAAGTCTATATTGCTGCGCATATTTAGATTCACAAGTTGAAAGTGTAATAATAGGTTATTATTTGAACTCTATATGATAACTTAATTACCCATCAAAAATGAAAAATTTCTTGTACTCTTTATATTATCAATATTTCCCATAAAATTATTATCACAAGATCCCATACATTTGAAATTATTTTAAGAGGAATAAAATAGTCCAAAGTAAAGTATGCCTTTTAGGTAGCAAAAAATCCTTTTAGAAACTTTCATAGAGGTGTAGGTAGGAGCATCCATAAATTGACTTACTAATCTAAACAAATAAAGGATATATGGCCTTTTACATGTTAAATATCTCACACTTCCCACAAGACTTTTGAAAACTGTGGGATTTTCCTTTTCACCATCTCCTTAATTTGATAACTTTAATCCGATTTTCATAGGTGTGTTCAAAGAATTACAATCAAACATTTTGAATTTCTTTAGGACCTCCTACCTCACCCTTACGCCTAAGTATATGATATAAGTCCTTTGTCAGTCATTTTAAATTCAATTGATATAGCCTTATTAAATTATTTAAATAAGCTTGAATTGTTACAAGTGAAAATAAGATAATCCATACAAAGATAATAATAAAAATGTCTCCATTTTTATGAATTTTGATGTAAAGAGTATATTCATTAAGGCAATAAACAAACATGCTCTTATGAAAATATTTGCCAATGTAGTTATTTCATACTTTTGATGCTTGCTTCGTTCTATACAAAGCTTTTTTTTATCCCAAACTTTTCTTTCATATCCTTTGACTATATAACTTAATGGTTATTTAACACAGACTTCTTCTTCAAGATAGCCATTAAGGAAAGCCAACTTTATATCTAATTAATAAATTTTCCATTTCATTTGAGCTGCTAAAGAAATGAGTAAATCAATAGTCTCCATTCATGTAATAAGTCAAAAAAATATCATCATAATCATCTTCATGCTTTTGCTTATTTCCTCTAACAATAAGCCTTGCCTTGTATCTTTCTGCCTCTTTATTAGTATACTTCTTCACCTTGTTTACCCAGTTTACTTTAATGGCTTTTTGAAAGTTAAATGACTTAATAGAAGTACTCTAATATGAGTTATAAATAGTTTAAAGCCTATAGAAACCAGATGGAGAAACAAAGATTAAAAGGTAATAAACTATATGCTAATAGCTTAGTTACAGGAATAGAGTTTTATAACTAACCCTCAATAGCTAAGAAAAGTCATATAAGTGTGAAGTCACACATAAATAAAAGTATATGGGATAACTGAAATAGCTTGCTGGAATTCACAAGTAAGGGTCATTAGGCCACCTTGTTTCAAATATGCAACTGCAAGGAATTAGGACAGCTAGTTCGAACATTTATACTAGGTCTAAAATGGACAAGCATCCACATACCTGGAGAAGCTAGAGCTAAAGGAGATTCATACTAATTTTAAACCTTGCACTATAGTTAAAATGAATTCCTTTAGCAATAATGATTTCTCTTAGCCAACTGTGAATGAGTCTACATAA
>JANKYE010000005.1:8660238-8672472 GCA_032467995.1 Erythroxylum dillonii | reverse complement strand
GTACTATAAATAGAAGGTTTGATGTAAGAGAATGTAATGAATTCATAAGAAGAATTTTTTCTCTCCCAAATACTCTTTAGTTTTAGTTTAAGTTTTATAACATTTTCAAAGTTGTTCTTGAAAGTTAGGTATACAATAACAAAACATGGAAATTGTTCTTGAAAGTTAGGTATAAAGTAACAAAACAATTTTATATGTCTTATAGGATTTGCTAATGGTAGTAAGGATTTGACCACTGTTTTTTTTTTCAAAGAGACAAGAAACTAACAGGGTGAAAAAAAATGAATGGATAAGAAAATAAATGAATAAATTATATGGACCAATGTATATATATCACAAAAAGATAGCACTGTACAAAAACTAATACGTAAGTTATAGACACATTTTAAGTTTTATATACCAAACTAAAACCTTTTGGAATATTAAATCATGTTATAATGAAATTATTTACTTCTTTAAAAAATTAATCTTTACATGCTTTGTTTAGGATCTTAATATTAAAAAAGACAACCATAAAATCTATTGATTAATTAATAAATTGATTCATTTTTAATAACAAGAGTTATTATTATTTAAAATAATTAAATAGACCTAAAAAGTTGATTAATTTAAAAACCATATTTATTATTTATTATATACTGATTGATTTTTAAACCTTAAATTTTTTCTTTAATTGAATTGATGTTCGGTTCAGTTTTTAAAACATTGCGTATATTTATCCTTTGTAAGACTAGAAAATTAGAAGGAAGTGAGTCTATTACTTAGTATTTCTTACTTTCCTCGCAACACTCTTCTCTACACTTTAAGAAACAAGACTCTGATATTTGCTTTGTTGAGAAATGAGAGAATAAATAATTAAGAATGAAAAGAAACTTTCTTCTATTTCATCTTTAACCTTTACAAAATAAACTATGATATTTATAGAGGCATTCATTCTACGTTTATCAAAAGATTATGAATATTTTTATAATTACAAAAAGACATTTGAATTAATTAACACTATTTTTAATATCACATTATCATAAAAATTACATTTTAAAATTTTCAAACTTCTATTTTTAACAGGTGCGGTGGTTCGCCGGTTCCTAAAGAATTCTTCTTTCTTCTTTGTACCATTGATATGGTAATCTTTTCCATGCTATCAGTGGTCGATAATCACTTTTTTAGCATCTTTTTTCATTTTCAAATTTCTCCTCCTTTTTCTTTGCCCCCCTCACGCATGTCAGCTCCTTTTTCTTTTTCTTAGCAGCATTGATGTTCTGCGAATCTTGGGCAGGGAAGAATAGAAGAAACAATTTGAACAAACCCAAATGATTTCTCCAGCTCAGCAGATGCTCCAAAAAAGGGAAATCATCCTTTGATGAACTTGATTATCAAGACCACAAAGCAGAAAATGACAAAAGAAGGAGAACAAATTTTCAAATATGTTGCCAATTTAACTTGTCAATAGTTCTTGGCAAATATGTTTGAAGTTGCCATTTATTTTGAACGTAGTAAAGAAGTTACTCAAGACTATCTGATGATCATTTACTGATTGTTTGTGACATTGTGCACGCTAACAAATTAATATGCAAATACCAACTACAGTTATCACAAACAGATACGTCTCTATCAAATAATCATCAAGAGTACGTCGGGAATCAAATGACAAGTACACTCCAAAAGTTATTCCCTTTCAGCTTATATTCTGTCATGGCAACAAAGAAAGAAAGAAAGTGCAGCTCACCACCCCGAGTGGCATCTATAAATAGGCCTCAAAAGGTGTCAAGTTCATCACAGCAAAACTACAGCTCTCTCAACAAGTTCATACACTAATATCACCTGCTCCATTTTACCCTTCATAACTATGGATATAGTGAAAAGGTTGGTTGCTGAAAGGCCAGTCGTCATCTTTAGCAAGAGCACTTGTTGCATGAGTCATTCCATTAGGGCACTGATATGTAGCTTTGGAGCTAACCCTACAGTTTATGAGCTGGACCAGATTCCAAATGGACAAGTAGTCGAGAAAGCACTACGTCAATTGGGGTGTCAACCAAGCGTACCGGCTGTGTTCATCGGACAAGAGTTTGTTGGTGGTGATCAGCAGGTGATGAGCCTGCAAGTCAAGAACCAGCTAGGCACAATGCTGAAGAATGCTGGAGCAATTTGGATTTGAATTAAACAGCATATCTCAATAAGGTCCTTTTACCTTTTTTCCGGGTGTAATATAAAGTGCTGAGAACAAGTACTCTATATGTACTTAATATTCTATCCAAAATTAAAGCTACTCTTTTGGTTTATCCTCTCTGATAAAAACCTGGAGTTTTTTCTTCATGTTACCCTAACAAGGTGTACTATCTGCATTTAATAAAAGCATATTTTAGCTACTGCATATGGTGATTCTAAATAGCTTCAGAAATTGGTTGATCCTTCGTTTTCTTCTTCCCTCTTCTACTACTACTGTATAGCGATGACGGACCAATCTAAATTGTTGATGCTAATAAAGCCTCCAGCTTCTCATTAAAATTTGTGATGATCAACAGTCGCAGGAATTGTACATAACTATACATATCAGCAGGGCCGTTCCTATAGTTTTATAGGCCCTGGGCAGTGTGTATGCGAAATGTTGGTACGTACTTGCGATCCTGAAGATATCCGTAACGGTGAACTATAAACTCAATCACTTAGCAGTTTCAGGCGTCTAGAATAGACAGCCACTAAACAACTAGGCCTCTGTCAGAATGCTGAAAGTGTAAGCTCTTTTCAATCAGTGTTGATATTGATAGACCCTCCACCAGCGTAAAATAACACGATGGTCATGTGTTTTTACTTTTACGTAGAATATGGGAATAGCAGATTCGATGGGTCACTGAACCCCTTTTTCTTGTACGTTAATTTCACCCCATGTAGATTCGGAATTATCAAGGCCAAACTAGCTTATGAAAGCAATGTTTTCCTTCAACCTCTAGACATTTCTATCTTTTTCCAAAGAAATCAATGTTTTGTTGAAGACAAGAAACAATCCTCTTTACAACCTGAACCATCAGACGGGCAGAAAAAAAATAAAGGAGCTGAGAAATGCTTAATAGGGTTCGGTGGGGACGAAGAAGAAGATGTGTTTTGAATTTTAATATTTTTTATCAAATTTTAATTTAGATCCAACGTTTAATAGAATTTTAAAAAATTATGATATTATCAAAACTATTCAATTTGGATTTCAATTTGAATCTAAACGTTTAAAAGAATTTGTTTTAAATTTAAATATTTGTATCAAAATTTTAATTTGAATTCTAACGTTTAATAGAATTTTAAAAAAAATTATGATATCATAAAAACTATTCAATTTAAATTTTAAGTTGAACCTTAACTTTTAAAGGTCCTATTATTGGCAGATCATTATATTAAGTATCCAGCAGGTATATTAGAGGAAGTAACTATTAAAGTTGGTAAGTTTTTCACAACAAAAAAAATGTCGTTTAGTGACGAATATTACTGACGGAAAACTTAAGGATTCTGTCGGGAAGTCAAATTGGCTATGAAATTTACTGACGGATAAAGGATTCGTTAAAAGCAGTCATAGGTAATAATTTTTGACGAATAACAGAATGTCTGTCGACGTACGTTTCATGTAATCGTCGGTGAATATACCACCGGTTGTTTGTTCCGTCGACAGGTTTATAGATGGCATTGGTTATTCCGTCAGTAATTTTATTGCAACATTACCAACGGTTATGATTGTTCCGTCGATAATCATATTGACGGATTTTCTGCGGCAAATCTCGTTGGTAAAATTAGTGAATATTACCGATGGTTTGTTGTGTTCTGTCGGTAAATATAATTGATTTTACCGACGTACTTATTTTTCTGTATATATTTAAATTTTTTAAATCCTGTCATCAAATTTTATTTGATAATCTTATGGTTGATGCATAATTTAAACAGTTACAAATTATCTATGCATAATATTTTGATTTGTTTATACATTTAATTTGTTTAAATAAAAAGTTGATTCATGATATAAAGTTAAAATTATTATTGATGATATAAAGTTAAAATATTAAATTGCATATAATAAGTATTTATAATTCAAATGAAATGACTACAAGTATAATATTGATTTGGCGACCGTGGATGCTCTGATTGTTGCGATGAGGTGCTACTCCTCTCCTTCAACTCATCCATCTCATTACAGAGCTGAGCTATGTACTCTATCGACTGTTGCAATTGAGTTACCAATGTTTGCACTGTGTTCCGAAGCTCATTGACTTCATTGGTTGTTGAATGCCTACTGGGTGTTACTGTATTAGACGTGGAAGATTGCGAATAACATGTGTTCGCAAAACCTAAGCCGACTATCCTTTCACGACGATCCCTACCACCCATTGTATGAAGATAAGTTTGAGTCTCATCAACATCTTCAGACTGCTGAGTCGTTGAAAGCAAAAAGAGCTGATGGGGTGTAGGCCTCATTCCAATAGACTTTTCTTGCATAAGAATAAAATGTTATAAGTCAACTAGAATTTATAAAAATTTCAGCAAAGTTTCCTTTAATTTTATGATATTTATCTCCTATTTAACAAAGAAATTAACTTAACAACACAGTCATATATGGCACCAGACATTTATAATATTATCATTCTCCATAATACACATATTTTCGTTCCAAAATTCACATATCAATTTAAATTGAAATATAGCAAAGTAAAAAAATCAGAATATAAATGTAAAGTGTAAATACTTACAAGTCTCTCTGCATGCTCGTAGCGAGTAATAGATCCTCACGTATATACAGGAAGACTCTTTTTAACATCCTGTTACCTATGTTAAGGCTAAAGGAGTAAATGTGAGAGGTTACTGAGAGATTTAAAAACATATCTTATGTTCATGCATAATATAGCATATTCATACACGTGAATAGTGAAAATTTTGCATATGAAAATAATTGTACTTGTATTCATGAATGATTTCGGGTAGAATTGTTTTGAATTGGGATTTTTGGAAAAATTGTGAATTTGGAATTTATTTATACTGGAAATATTATTGATTAGTGGAAATATTGTATTTGTGAATTTTGGTGAATTTAGGATTTACTTTCGAAATTTATAGAGTATTGTGGAAAATAGGGAACAAGAAATCAAAAGATATTTGGAGATGGTTGGATTGTAAAGATGGGAGTTAAAGAGTTTAGTTCAAAAGAAACATAGTTAGAGTTGGACCTTAGGAAAAGTGACAAGTGTAAAGTTGCCTTTATTATTTATCAAAAGTAAGTTTGAGTTATATGAGAGTTAAAAAGGGGTTTGTTCTTTTCCTAAGTTCTTTCCTGGTTATCATCTTCTCCGAATTTCTTTCCATATACAAAGTTTTTCATCAAACACCTTCTAAGAGATTTTTGTGTTTTTTCCCTTTTCCTAAACCAATCTCACCTTGTAAATTGTTTCTTTTGCCTTAAGAAAAACCAGAAGATGGTTAATGTTCACAGTGGATTATGTATTTTGTATGGAGTTAGGGCTTGAAGATAGTTGAAGCTTTTGGAGTCTTCATCAAATAAGTAGTGAATAAAATTATTAAAGTTATGGATTTTTGAAATAAATTTGATGAATTTATTGTCAGTTCATGATCATGGCATTTACGTACATTTATATTCTTGAACACTATGTTAAGGGGATGAAAATTATTGATAGGTTGTTATTTGGTTTTTGATGAATTGTTAGTGATTAGATGTTGTGAAAATGTTTCTTGGAGTTGAAGTAGTAGTGAAATAGTGTATAGGGTTAGTGTAGAAGATTAAAGTTTGGAAAGGAGATTAAAGTTTGGAATGGTGAAACATGCTTTGTTTCTTCATTATGCATAAATGTATGAAAATATAGGTGTTTATATGTGAGTTGATGAAAACTTAGAGTTTGTCCAAGAAAAAGGTTTTTGAGTTGAGGAGTATAGATGGTATCGTCTGTGAAGAAGTATCGTCTTAGGTTGACTTCTGCTTTGTCTTAAGTTGACCATCTGTATCGTCTTAGGTTGACTTCTGCTTTGTCTTAAGTTGACTATCTGTATCGTCTTAGGTTGACTTCTGCTTCCTTTTAAGTTGACCATCTGTATTGTCTTAGGTTGACTTCTGCTTCGTCTTAAGTTGACCATCTGTATCGTCTTTTGTACATATTTGTATAATGGAAATAGTGTAAGAATTGTGAATGAATGCAATCAATGGTTTTAAAAGTTAGTGACTTTTGAGTATATTAGATGATGCCATATGTAAGTTGGATTTGCTTTTGCTCCAACATACCATTATCATAGGGTATGTACTTGAATGTCCTTCGGGTATTGGGTATTTGCCTTATGGTAATGAGATGTTGCATTAGTAATATCAAAGCATGGTTTGGCATCTTTAGGGATACAATATGATCAATAGTGAGAAATTCAGACAGTGATCACCACTTTTGCTTGTTATAAGTCACCTTCTATAGGAGACCCACTTGGTGAGTCAGCTAACATGGAGTCTGTAAGAGCCAATGTAGAGTCTCCTATACCTGAATTTGCTCATATGCCTCCGAGAATTCCTGTGAGGCGAGAAAGGAGAGATGATAAGCTGAGGAAGCAAGGGGTTGTATACTTCTATGAAAGTACAGACCCAACTGAGGTAAAAGGGTGGCTAGAGCGAACTGAAAGAGTGTTCGACCAGATGGATTATGAAGTAGATGAGAGATTTGACTATGATGTCTCACTACTGCAAGGTCTTGCATACTAGTGGTGGAAGACTATCCCGGGTAGTACCACTAGACCTTATAGTTTTACTTGGGGTGATTTTCTGAGCCGAGAGAATTATATGTCAAAGATTTATATGGACAGGAAGATGAAAGAGTTTATAGATCTAAAATAAGGTCGGCTCTCAGTAGCGGAGTATGAAATAAAGTTCAATGAGCTGATAGGGTATGCAATTACACTAATCCCAATTGAAGAAGATAAACGTAGATGATTTAAGGATGGTTTGAATATGGAGATCAGAACGAGGCTTGCTATTTCTAATTTGGGTAGTTTTATGGAACGTCGGGCAACCTTAATCAAAATTGAACAATTGTTGAAGGATGGTCAAGGAAAGAGTAGACAAGAAGATAGAGGTAAGAGGCAATATGAAATTCAAATTGATTCTGACAGAAGTTTCAGGAAACGTCAGAAAATATCGTTTCGATTGCAAACTAGATCGAGATAATCTAGATCCCATTCAAGAAGTGAATTTGTACAGATGAAGAGAGGTAGTGGAAAAATGTCCTCCAACCAGTCTCAACAACTACCTGAGTGTGAGTACTATGGGAAAAGGCACGGTGGTGAATGTTGGAAAGAAATTGGAGCTTGTTTTCGATGTGGCTGTTATGAGCATTAGATTAGAGATTGTCCGAAGATGCCGAGATCACCGTATGAAGCTAGAGGAGGAGCTATGACTGAGATTTTGTCTCAGCAGAGTAGAGTTGGCAGACCTGCACAGAGAGGTAAAGGTAGAGGTAGAACTTAGTTAGCAGGGCCCAGTGTCAGGACTGAGGTGCCGAGTAACCAGCCGAACCTCAAGCCAGGGTCTATGCTATCACTATATAGGAAGTGCTGAACTCTCCAGATGCGATAGCAGGTGTAGTGAATAATGCTTCATTTTGAAGTATATGCATTAGTAGATCTAGGATCTACATATTCATCTAAAGCACCACATCTAGCATCTAGCTTATGAGGTAGCCACCTGGGAAAAAAAATCATGTGAGAAATTAGTAACCTTACATTTTTGATCAATTAGATAATAATTTTGAAAACGAACTTTTTGTTAGGAGGGGAGAGTTGTCACATCCCGTTACCCATGTTAAGGCTAAAGGAGTAAATGTAAGAGATTACTGAGAGATTAGAAAACACATCTCATGTTCATGCATAATATAACATACTCATACACGTGAATAGTGAAAGTTTTGTACATGAAAATAATTGTACATGCATTCATGAATGATTCCAGGTAGAATTGTATTGAATTGGGATTTTTAGAAAAATTGTGAATTCGGAATTTATTTGTATTGGAAATATTATTGATTAGTGGAAATATTGTATTTGTGAATTTAGGATTTACTTTCGGAATTTATAGAGTATTGTGGAAAATAGGGAACAAGAAATCAAAAGATATTTGGAGATGGTTAGATTGTAAAGATGGGAGTTAAAGAGTATAGTTCAAAAGAAACTTAGTTAGAGTTGGATTTTAGGAAAAGTGACAAGTGTAAAGTTGCCTTTATTATTTGTTAGAAGTAAGTTTGAGTTTTCTAAGAGTTAATAGGGGTTTGTTCTTTTCCTAAGTTCTTTCCTGGTTATCATCTTCTCCAAATTTCTTTCCATACACAAAGTTTTTCATTAAAAACCTTCTAAGAGATTTCTATGTTTTTCCCTTTTCCTAAACCAATCTCACTTTGTAAATTGTTTCTTTTGCCTTAAGAAAAACTAGAAGATGGTTAATGTTTATAGTGGATTACGTATTTTGTATGAAGTTAGGGCTTGAAGATAGTTGAAGCTTTTGGAGTCTTCATCAAGTAAGTAGTGAATAAAATTGTTAGAGTTGTAGATTTTTGAAATAAAGTTGATGAATTTATTGTCAGTGCATGATCATGGCATTTACGTACATTTATATTCTTGAAAACTGTGTTAAGGGGATGAAAATTATGGATAGGGTGTTATTTGTTTTTTTATGAATTGTTAGTGATCAGATGTTATGGAAATGGTTCTTAGAGTTGATGTAACAGTGAAATGGTGTATAGGGTTAGTGTAAAAGATTAAAGTTTGGAAAGGTGAAACATACTCTATTTCTTTACTATGCATATATGTATGAAAATATAGGTGTTTATACGTGAGTTGATGAAAACTTAGAGTTTGTTCAAGAAAAAGGTTTTTGAGTTGAGGAGTATAGATGGTATCATCTGTGAAGAAGTATTGTCTTAGGTTGACTTCTACTTTTTCTTAAGTTGACCATCTGTATCGTCTTAGGTTGACTTCTGCTTCGTCTTAAGTTGACCATCTGTATCGTCTTAGGTTGACTTCTGCTTCGTCTTAACTTGACTCTGATTCTTCTACATTTTTACTTCGTCTGCTTCTTTGTTTCATCTGCTCTTTGCCATCGTTTGCTCTTTGCTATTGTCTGCTCTTTGTTTCGTTTGCTCTTTGCTATCGTCTGCTTTTTGTTTCACCTTATGCAGACAGAACCTTGTTTGATTCTTTTAGCCATAACTTTGTCGTCCGACCTCCAAATGACCTGATTTTTGAAGCATTGGATTTCTAACACATTTCTCTATCTCTCCATAGAAATTATATCTTTTGGTTTTGACTCGAAAAAGGTTAATCTAATCAAAGTAAGGGAATCGGTTGGAAGAGCATAAATTGGATATTTTACTGAACATGTTCCTGTATTTTGATTATATCTAGATCTATAGGATTCCAAATCAGATGATTTTTGATTTGGAGTAAGGTAGAGATATAGGCATACAGATTATCTCAAGAAGTTGAATTATGATTTAGTCTCTTAGATATTAAATTTCTGGATAGAAAGTGCACACAATACACTATTTTTGGACATGAACAACCCGAGAATGTTTGAGGCATATCTTCCAAATTTCTAAACCAAATTGAGTGATTTTAGTGTTAATAGAAACGCACGATATTGGAAAATAACTTTATAGAAGGAAGTGTTTTCTAATTGTGCCATTACCTTATCAGATTTAGTATGCAAAGTTGACTCATATGTGTGTTAGAAGAAAAATCTGAAGTAGTCAATGAAGTTATGAAATTGTTCTGACATTGCTTTATTATGGTTCAAATTATAAGTACGTACAGTATTAATGAGAGCCTTGATATCTGAATGATTTGATCGTAAGAATCTTAATAAAGTACCCCGAAATTGTCGTTGAACATGCATTGTGCATATTTCATATAAGTAGATGTGCATTAAGGAATACTTACGCAATTGTGCAAAAATGTGATATTTGTAAATGTGTTTTGGTACGTTATAGAGGAGCACTTTGTACACCAGTCTGTTAGTCAACCTAGATGATTTCCTAGGATTGATATGTTTGTAATTGATTTGATTTGTTAAACTTCCATATTTCTGAATTATTTGTGAATTGTTTCTGAATTTCGGACTTGAAGTCCAAGGAGTTTAATAGTTGGGAATGTATTGGAAGTGCTTTAATTTGATATGAATTTTTGAATGACATTTGTTTCTCAATGAAAGTTGAATGTCGGACTTAGGTCCGATGATTATGAGCCTTGTTTGAGCATCATATGTGCTGATGATACATGACATATATGTTTTTGATGCATTTCATAAAATGCATGTTCAGATAAAGGTGTTATGACTTTAATAGCCAATTTGAAGCGCTTCCATGTAGAGCTTTGCTCCATGATTTCTGATTCTTCATGTAGAGCTATGCTCCGTGATTATGTTCTGATTGAGCCCTATGGGCCAGTATTTATATAAATTTGTGATAAGTACTCGATCACAACAATAAGAACGAATGTGAGTCTTATGCATATAACATTCATATAAAATTGAATTTCTTTGAATGATTTATAAAGTTGAAATGAGTGACCATATGTTATTCCATGTTATGTGAGTATTTGAATAATAAATTTATATTAGAATGAATATTTGTGTAATAATGTGATGTGTATGTGATCCAGTGAAATCATCAATGATGGTTCACTCATTGAGTTCGCAAAACTCATAAAAAATTCCAATGTGGCTTTTCAGGTACAAGACAGGAGACTTAGGTCCTTAGTCAAGACTTAAGGAATCTTTCGGATAGAGAAATGGCTCAAAGGTCTACCAGCTGACAACAAAAGTGTTGTAGCATTTTATTTTGTAGTTTTGTTAGAACCTATAAGAGGTCTTGTATATATTTGTATAATGGAAACAGTGTAAGAATTGTGAATGAATGCAATCAATGGTTTTAAAAGTTAATGACTTTTGAGTATGTTAAATGATGCCATGTGTAAGTTGGATTTCCTTTTACTCCAACATACCATTATCATAGGGTATGTATTTTGGTATCAGAGCTTAGGCTTTAAAGAGTCCTAGACTTAGAATATGTTTTGTGCTATGCATTATTGTGGTATGTGATAAATTGATTGCATTTGAATTGATTGTTTGCTTTAAGTGACATGCATATCATGCATACATGTAGGACATAGGATTAAGATAACATGTGAGCTAATCGTAGTGTTTCTATTGAAGGAGTGAGATGTTACCTCGTAGAAGAACACGAGGAATTATGTAAGGATCAGTTGCACCTGACCCTCCACTGAGAGAGGAGGGCATAAATGAATCTAGAGCCCCAGGAGATGCTGAGGCTTTTGTAGGGCAAAGTAGTGAGCCCATCCGATCTCAGACTCAGGAGTCACCTGTTCCGCAGGAGCAAGCTCCTACCTTGGATCCGAGATTGTTCTAAGCCTTCACTCAGGCGTTTGTCCAGGTTATGAGACAGATGCCTCAATCTTTTGTTTCGGCCCCAGTTAAGAAGGGGAAACAGTTCGACAAGTTGAGAAAGTTTGGGGCAGTGGATTTTTACGGGACCTCTGATCCCGAGGAAGCTGAGACTTGGTTACGAAAGACAGAAAGGATACTGGATCAGATGGATTACGAAGACGATGAGAAGGTTGAGTATGCTGTGAGTCTGCTACAAGGGGATGCTCTGCATTGGTGGGAGAGTATCCCGGGAAGTCAGTTGAAGCCACCGGTATTGGCATGGGAGGATTTCCTCGCGGTTTATAAGAAGAAGTATCTATCTGAGGTATACATTCAGCAGAAGCAGAGGGAATTCCTAAGTCTCACTCAGAGGGAGATGACTGTCAGTGAGTATGAGCGCCGGTTTACGTAGTTATCCCGGTATGCAGTAGAGTTGGGGCTGAGGGAATCAGCCAAGTGCCGACGATTTGAATCAGGACTGCACCTTGCCATAAGAGAAAAAGTGGTGGCGCAAAACTTCTATGATTTCCAATGGCTGGTGGAAGCAGCACTGAGGGTAGAGAACATCGAAAATATAAAGAGTGCTGTCAGCAAAAAGAGGAAAGGCAGAGAATAGTCAAAGAGGGGAGGCGGTGCTCCTATGTCAGAGAGGAGTGCCAGGACTTTCCTTGCGCAGTCAGAGGAGAAGAGTAGTGGAGTGAGCAGGCTTCGACAGATGAGAACTGTCTCGCATCAAGCCTCAACGGCTGGAGGCAGCAGGAGGGGAGATGGGGATAAGCCGCCCA
>JANKYE010000005.1:8542007-8560220 GCA_032467995.1 Erythroxylum dillonii | reverse complement strand
ATCACAATCCCATAACATTCTTAAACTATCTAAACCAAAATCTCTTTAAAACTTCAAAGATCAAAATCCACCCTTACCTTAGATCTTCTCCAAATTTCAGATTTCTTAGCTTGAAAGAAAACTCCCATGCTCCTCTTCATTTTTCCCTCTTGAATCCACCTCAAAAACGTACTTGAAGCTCACAAAAAACAAACCCTATGATTATTCTTTTTCTTCTTCTCTTCTTTCCTCCACCGAACTCTCACTTCTCTCTTCTTTCTTTCTTTCTTTTGTTCTTTCATTCAAAACTTTCGTGCTTCTCCCCTCTAATACGACAGCCCACTCTTCTTTCATTTAATGAAAGCAAAAATACCATTATGCCCTTCCACATATGCCTTATAACTTAAAACCTTTAGTATTCTTCCAATTTTGCCCCTAAAATTTATTTTAATACATGCTTACTTTAGGATATTTTTCTAACCATCAAATTGAAGGAATTTGCTAAAACTTCCTTCTAGAGAAATGTTCCTCACTGTCTCAATTTTATAATACCACCAAAATCATTTAATTTGGTGCACTACGCCAGAAGTTATACTCCAAACATTTCGGATTATTTTTATGCTAACACATTTTCTAGCAATTTATTCCCATCCGAAAATTGACATTCTTAGAGACTGAATTAAAACTTGAGTCCTTTAGAACATTTGTAGCCCTATTTCTCTCGTTTAATCTAAATTAAAAATCACCTCATTTGGGTGACTAGAGCAAAAGTTATGGCCAAAATACTTTCAGACCATTACAAAACCGAGACTGAACACTACACCTAACTTCAATTCAGAAATTGAAAGTCTTAGGGGCTAAATTGAAATTCAATTCCTTCCTATGACTTATAGCCCCATGTCTCTATTTTATTTGCAACAAGAATCAGTTCAATCGGAGCTCTACAATTCGAGATATTACCAAAATACTGAACCATGTTCAAAAAATTATCCCACTCATAACCTTTTATCCAATCCTCTCACTTTGATTCAATCAATATCTTTCAAATTAATCTCAAAAATCATAAATTTGGTATGGAGAGATAGAGGGATGTCTTAGAAATCCAACACTTCAAAAATTCGATCAATCGGATGTCAGACGAAAAAGTTAGGAGCAAAATAGTGAAAGAGGGTCTGCTGAGCCGGCTTGTGGTCAGGAGTCGATCGCAGCTCACATCCGGCTTAAAAACAGCTGATCACGATCGCGACGACTTGCAATCGTGAAACGGCTCTTAAATGAGCCGGTCGCGATCGCAAGCCATCTGGCTCCGATTTTTCTTTTCTTTTTTTCTTAACAAAATCACTGAACTTCAAAAATTCATAACTTTTCACTCAAAACTCCAAAAATTGCTAATTTGGTATCATTGGAAAGATAAAAACAAGCTCTACAACTGTCATGAAGAACCTAAAAACCAATTCTGTCTCTAAAAGAGTCAAAATCCACTCAAAGTTTCAGTCCACTAAAGATCATGCCAAAACAGTAACAAAAACTTCTAAAAATCATAACTTCCTATTTCATAGTCCAAAAATTCCATACTTTACATCAATGGAAAGATCAAAACACAATATAAAACTTTCATGAAGCACTTAAAGACAATCTCAACCTCTAACTAGCTCAATTTTTCAATCAAAGTTTCTGCCCTGTTAAAAATCACCTAAACAATATCCAAACTTTCAAATTCCACATCTTCCAATTACCACATCCAAAAATTGCATACTTTATATCGTTGGAAAGATTGAAAGACAAGCTACAACTTTCATGTAGACCACTTATTCCAATTCAGACCACATCAGTACAGAAATTGGCCTTAAAGCAGTACACACAAACTTACCCCAATAGCATTTTTCAAAAACAAAGCAAAATAACCTTGTCTTCGGAAGATCATAACTTTCAATCCCAACATCGAAAAATATCATACTTTATGGCGACAGAAAGCTTTCAACAGAAGCTACAATTTTCATGAAGATCATTTTCTCAAAATCTGCCTAAATAAAAAAGTCAACTCTCTATTACTATTCATCCCCAAAAAGTCAAACTTTCTTAATTCTCCAAATTCTCACACTTTTACTATTTATTTCTTGTTTTTCAACTTTTATTTCAATCAACTCATTCTTTTTAACTTTCATGACCCATACCAATCTACTCAGATATCAAAGTCATCAAAACCAATCCATTCTTTTCTCATCAATTTTTCTTAAAGCACAATAACATCTATCACACAATGCATATACAAAAACACTCATTTAAGTTCATTTAATATTTCTAAATTTCACTTAAAGACCAGGGTCCAACATAGGATACTACAGATGTATGGTTCGACCTCGTTCATCCAAACATAGAGTAAGTATTCCACATATTCTAATTAAGGAAGAAGACATTTTCTACCCCTAACTTGCTAATTAAAGGTTGAGTTACCTCAGGTTTAGGATTAGTGGCAATTACTCCCTTTAAGGCTTCAACATAACCCATATTATTAGTCGATATAATTCCCTTTCTTATTGACCTTGACAATAAGCTTTATTAAATTTATATTTACAATTATGAAAATTCAATGTAAATGGCTAAAGATATAGAGGAAATCCAAATGAAAAAAGAAAATATCTTATGTGTTTCTTCATCTAAGATACCAATAACTAATGCAACTTCTTCCTTTAACATTGCATATCTAAGGGTAAAAGAGACAATTTTGTCATAAGGATTTTTTCCTTCTAATATTAAATGATCCTTATACCTTTTATTTGAAGTGAGGATTTATCTCACTTCATATGAACCTAAAGCTCCATCTACTCTCATATTTTAAAATGAATAAAATGAACTTCCTTTTTTACTCATGGGTACTCCTAGAGAACACTAGAAGTCCCATCTTTGGTTAAGGCTAGATTGCCTAAAATATTTTTTTCAATAAAAGGGTACAATTTGCCCCTTAACATTTCATAAAATGTCTAAGTTAATCCCTATTGTTATTTATGGTACTAATTCACCCCTAAAATTTATAAAATAGAATAATTTGTCCGAAAAAGAGTTACTCCATCAACTTTTGTTAGTTGGACATAAAACCTTTATAATTTGAAAACATGTGGCCTGCTAGATTAGCAAATGTGCTAACCTGGTAGCTAACATGTCATTTATTATTTAATTTTTATTCTTTAAAGGTTTCTAAAATTTTTAAAATAAAAAATAATAATTGTAATAATCTGATTAAATTCAAAATACTCGATACTTATACTCCAGAAATTCCTAGCCTAACACTCATCTTCGTCTTTCTTCCCCAATCTCTGTAATTACTTTCTTTCTTCCCCCATCTTTAAAATAAATGGCTCTAGACTTAGAGGACTAGGATTCATAAATATCTAATAGTTCCATAAATAGAAGCGAAGGTTGTAAATCATACGAGAATCACATAGGAGCATCCAAAATTCAACTAGAGACAGTTGTTACAACTAAAGATGAGAAAGATTTGAAACTAGTAATAAAGGGATTTAGTTTTGAGGATAGTCATCATATAGATGCAATTTTGTGAAAGAACCTAATGTAGATGTCATATTATTATTTTTTCTTGTATTAGTAGTTTGCAAGTTTGTTGTTCCTAAGAAGAATAAAGAGATAAGAAAAATTAAGCACGAAGTAGAATCACTTGATGAAGGGGCTTTGGTTGTTGCTGCCAAAAATTTTGGTTTAAAGTTTTGTAAGAGAACTTAATCAAGTGTGTTTCGGAAAAGATATACACACCTTGACAAGTGATTGAAAAGTGATGTTTTGAACTAAAAATTTATTAATTCATTCAATGTTTTTATCCATCAATTCTAGGGAATTATTTCTTTTTCTTAAGAACTTACCTCTCGCATAGGAATCTGTGAGAGAATAAAAAATTCTTAATTTGTTAGAGTTTACAAATAAAAGGAAGTGAATGTCTATAATTATTCAGGATAAGGATGGACAGATTATAATGTCATGCAAAGGTGCTGACAAGTGAGATTTCCTTGCCAGAAGAAAGAAGTTTCGTAAAGTTTAGCAGAAAAATATAAAGATAAGTATCAGGTAGGGATTTTTAAAATATGGGTGTTAGGTATTTTGAGTTTAATTGGATTAGTAATATTATTTTATTTTTAAAAATATATATTTAAAATTCTTAAAAATAAAATTAAATAATATATGACATGTTAGATGCTAGGTCAACATAATCGTTGATTTAACATCTTATATGTTTTCAAATAACGAGAGCGGCACCTCTAACTAATAAAAAAATGAGGAAGTAATTTTTTAAAGTAAATTGCTCTATTTTTAAAATATTTGGAGTGAATTGGTACTACACATAACAGTCGGAGTTAACTTATATATTTTATAACATTTTTAGGGACAAGTTTTACCTTTTACTTATTTTTTCGATACGTTTGAGTTATTGTATATAAAAACAATACTTTCAAAAGTTATGCCCTAGGAATGTGGGTGTAGCTGGTATGCATCACCAGCAATCTTGTACACCACATTATGAAACGAAAACCTCGTTATGTTCTTGAAAATATTGAAATATGCATTGATCTCCCCAAATTTAGGAAAGCATGCCCTCTTTAACTCAAATGTTTTTTTTCTACTCGAGTGTAATGGAGAATGTTGAACTTGGACATCGGGTCTTCAAAATCTGCATGCCTCATCTTCCGTCATATTTTGATTGATGCTCCTTCATAATCACTATATGGTCAAAGACCACTCCTCAACATCTAAGTCCCCCTAACTTTGTCTACCCCTTGGAAGAAGTTTTAGATTCAATCTTAAATGAAGATCACGAACTGATAGGAGATTCATTAATCGAGCCATTATCACTAAAATGTGACATCAAAGTTAAACCTAGTGTAGGGATGGACTTATGCTCAGAGCAGTCTACTTGGTCTTATAGGGTGTAAGTAAGATATATTGCAGGTTAGTCTCGTTTGATTTTCTAATGGAAAATGAATCACGTTGAGGGACTAATGTTAGATCCTTAAACTTCGGAGCACTTCTCAGCAACCTTCACGATGCGCCTTAGGTGGAAGGTTAGCTAGTTTACACGCATGAGGGAGGCATGCAAAAATACTAAGGCAAATATGGGCGAATAGGATTGGAATTAGTGCAAACTTTGGTAGAGTATCAGACCTTGTGGGGATTGACTTAACCCAGGCTAAGGACTTGATGGACTAAGGACTTAGCCCATGGACCACGACTAGCGGACTTGTTGTGGAAAGCATTGAATAAGACCAGTGTGCTATGTGGGCTTTGGTAAGATCATGTTGTATCATCAAAAGATAGAGATCGTGGGGAGATCTTGGTTAATGTGGCAACACCTAGGAGTTAGAGTTGCAGTGGAACTCAACATCTAAAGATAGCAGAGATTTTCGAGGATAAGGATATTAGTTCCTATTTGAATGAAAACTCTATCTTTTTGTTATCTTGTAAATTTTATCTTATCAGTTAGAGTCCTACTTGGATGGGGGTGTCATCCAATTGGTCCATATGATATAATCTGATAGAGATACACGTGATCTTAGCACGATCTTAGGCAGTTCAATTTAAGTAGGATTATGAATATAACTTAGCTTCCAAGCCAGAATGCCTATATATAGCTCATTCGAGTTTTGCTCTCCTCATTCAGTCAGAGAGAGCATTCCTTGTATTCTTCTGAGGGAAAGTAATATAAATGTTGGTTTTACCATATCTCTCTTATTTTTTGGTTGCCTTTATTTTCTTATTGCCTTCGTAGCATTGTTTCTTCGAAGGTGTGAGGTAAGCATTTTGAGGGTTGTTGAAGGCTGAAGTCTTGCTTAAGCAGACCTAAGCGGGTTTTTCGTGCAAAGGTGTTGGTGATCAACTTCGGTGAAAGTTTGAGTCCAAAACAGACCTTTGTGACAGTTGGTATCAGAGCCAATTTAGCGCAATGGCTAGTGGAAGTAATCTGACAGAAAGGGGTACCAGAATAGAGGTGATTCTTGAGTCTCTAGCCCGACAGATGACGGAGTAGTTCCTTTGTTGAAACATATTGTAGCTCTGGAAAGGGAGCTTCAAGCAACTATAAGAGCGCTCAAGAAACAGATGAAGGCTCGTGAGGAAATGAGCTATGATCTGTTGGTGCTCAAGCGTGCGATGGCAAGGCACAAGATGAGTTCTTAACTTTATTGGGGTCTTGGACACTCTAAGCCCTAACTTGAGTGCCATCCTTTTTTCCACGAAGGAATGTGACGCACCTGTATCTACCACCACGATCACCTTTATCCCATTAACCTATATTCTCACATACATTAGATCGTCATAGGGACTAGGTTCTTTACTAACTGCATTCATCAACACAATCTGATTTAGTGTCGCATCATCTGAAGATTCTCCCTCTTCTTCGGTTATCAGGGCATTTAGCTTCTCTTTTCTCGGACATTCTCTTGCATAATGTGATCCACCATATAGATAACAAGCAATCTTGCCCTTTTTTTAGGACATCTCCTCACTCTCGGAGCTACCATTTTGCTTGTTTTTCCTCTTGAAGTCTCCCTTCTTGGAATTGTTCTTCTTTTTCCCCCTCGGTATTCTCCTATTAAGCATGGCATTTGCCCTTCACAGAATTAGAGGAACTTGCCTTATTTTCCTTCATCGCTCGAAAGTCTACCAAGGCATTAGCGGTCGTGATTGGACCAGCCATGTCCTTTATATTTTGCCTCCGCAACTCCATTTGCGCCCACAATTATAACCCGGACAAAAAGTTGAAGAGCTTGTCCTCATTTGACATGTTTTCTTAAGTAATAGAGAACTAAAAGACTTAACATAGTCTCTTACCGAACCTTCTTGTTTCAATTTCTTGAAGGCATCCTTCATAAGACATGAAGTATTCAACGAAAGAAATTGATCCTTCAACTCCTTCTTCATGAGCTCCTATATATCTACGGGAGTTCTACCCGCACTGATCTCCGCAGAGGTCCTTGTCCTCTACCAAAGCTTGGAATCCCTATCCAATTACATGGTCGTCACATTAACCTTCTCAGTATCGGGCACCCTAGCAGCCGCAAAGTATTGCTTCATATCCCACAATAAATTCTCAAGCACCTTGGCGTCCTGCACGCCCTTAAACACCTTAGATTTACGTACCTTCATCGTTGAAGGTTTTGAGATGAGCTTTTCACACGACCAGCATCTGTTGCAATAGCACGCCTCAGCACTGTGATCTAGAACTGGGCTTGCTCGTGTGCCTTCAACAAATCCGCCATCTGTTGTTTCAATTGTCGAACCTAATCCTCCATCGACTTAAATCGTGATTGATAGGATGGGGCCTCCTCTTCTCCCACAGGAATTGGTCCAATGAGTGCCTCCACCCTAGTTACTCGTTCTGTCAAGTTGCTTACTGTCATACCGAAATTAGGCTTTGATACTAGCTATCACAAGTCGCGCCCACCTTCGCACGACAATCCCATTTAAGTCCGTTTAAGTAAGATTTAGCTTTCTTGCGTGAATGTCGCTGAACAAATCCGTTAGCCCTTGAATGCCTCACGCACACAAAGTGTTTCTCTCACAAAATAACATAAGTGTATAACAGAGTAAAGAAAGCAACAAGAGATATAATAAATAGCCGAAGCTAATATTTTATTAACTCTCAACAAAATGTTAACAAAAAATACAAGTACCTCCTTCTCGAACCACTCACAAGGAACTCCATACTTGAAGCCCTTACAATTAGAACTCCCCCAAAAGCTCTCAACTCTCAAAGCTCTCCTTTCTGAGTGAATTCGATCATTGAGTGAATGTTTGTTAGACCCTTAAACTTCGGACCACTTCTCAACAACCTTCACGATGCACCTTAAGTGGAAGGTTAGCTAGTTTACATGCATGAGGGAGGAATGCGAAAATACTAAGGCAAACATGGGCGACTAGGATCAAAATTAGTGCGAATTTTGGTAAAATCTCAGACCTTGAGGAGATTGACTCGACCCAAGCTAAGGACTTGCCCTATGGACCACGACTAGCAGATTTGTTATGGGAAGTATTGGATCAAGCTAGTGTTCTATGTGGGCTTTGGCAAGATCACACTGCATCATCAATAAATAGAGATCATAGGGAGATCTTAGATGATGTGGCGACAACTAAGAGTTAAAGTTGCAGTGAGACTCAACATCTGAAGATAGTGGAGATTTTCGAGAATAAGGATTTTAGTTTCCTATTTGAACGTAAACTCTATCTTTTTGTTGTCTTGTAGATTCTATCTTATCAATTAGAGCCCTACTTGGATGGAAGTGTCATCCAATTAGTCCACGTGATGTAATCTAATAAAGATTGATCTTTGCACGATCTTAGGTAGTTCAGTTTAAGTATAATGCTGAATGTAACTTGCCTTTCAAGCTAGAGTGTTTATATATAGCTCATTCAAGTTTTGCTCTCCTCATTCAATCTGAGAGGGCATTCCTTGTATTCTTTTGAGAGAAAATAATATAGACCTCACCATATCTCTATTGTTTTCTTATTGCCTTTATTTTCTCATTGCCTTCGTAGCATTGTTTCTTTAAGGGTGCGAGGTAAACACTTCGAGAGTTGTTGAAGACTGAAGTCTTGCTTAAGCAGACCTAAACGGAATTGTCGTGCAAAGGATGTTAGCGATCAACTTTGGTGAAAGTTCGTATCGCAAGATAACCTTTGTATCAACTAGTATGGCATTAAGCAACAACCTAGGGCCACAATTGCAAGACATTTTTTACGAATTTCATAGGATTTTGCGGCAGTTAATGTGCAATGACTGAGTATTCAGATGATAAATGTGCAGCCCTGAAGAAGAGCAATTGTGAAACTTCTACATTTACATATATGCCTAAAATCTAGGTCTTAAAAAGAATATTATCATCTATGGAGAAAATGATATACTTGAGTGTACTTTAACTGCCAACCAACCTACTCCTTACTAAGATAGGACTTGCACCTTTCAACAACCAACCAACTTACACCCACCAGCAATCAACTATCAATAAAATTTCAACTCTTCATATTCTTTAAACAGGGAATGAATCCCCGCATATATTTTAAGTTATACACTCTAATGTAAAGGGGAACTCACTTTCAAGTAGAAGATAATGCATTTCTCTTTTTAGACACAATCTTTAGGCCTTGAAATGATTTCACCTTAAAAAAGAAAAAAGAAAAACTCTAGCACTATTCGCAAGTCTGAAGGTCAATACACTGGTATCGAGTGCACCTTTCATTTGAGGAAACAACAATAACCCCCAAAATTGAAAGAAGCCCACAGGAATCCAAGAGTAACAGGTATCAAAGTTTAAAAAGCAGGATATATGCTTTGCGAAACCTGATAGTCGAAGTGAGCAAAAGGGAAAGTAAACGCCAATATATCTAACGTTGTGGCTAACAATTATGGTGTACACAAAACATGTGAGCCCACCATTTCAAATCCTACCCCATCCAAAATCATGATAATAGCTATATGCAGCGTGGGATTTTTCCACTCCAAATTCTAATGTCGTAAAATGATCTAGACTAAAGTGCTCAATAAGTTTTGAAATTATTCTCCTCTCGTCCTAGTTCAAATCATGCAATCATGGCAGTAACAAGACCCTTTTCCCAGAAAAAGAGTAGAGATCCTTACTTGATCTGTTATGAAAATAATTTTAAAGAGAGGATAATTTGTAAGTGGAAATGTTGGTAAGTAGTTCATATCTATATATCAAAGTAAGCATAAAAACGAAGCAAAAAATAAATATAAAGAGAATTGTTATGAAGCTCTATGTGCTTCTTATTCTTTTTATGGGATTTGGGCTGCTTAACCCAAGCAATCTTTAGAAACGACTCTGATCGGGCCAACCCAAGTTGTCAATATGTTAGAACTTGGGATGCTCGGAGGATTCTTAAGCACACAATCTGCTGAAGTCCGATGGAGCACACAATAACATCACCCATTCGAATTGCAATACTAAATGTATACCCTAGAAGTTTACAGCAAGCTAAAAATGCAACGTACGTACCAAATACAAAGGGAGATAAATACAGAGCATTCATATAGGAAATACATATTCCTCACTTTGCGGAAGACGAGAACTTAACAAATGATTGAAGTCCTACGGATATTACAATAGCAGAACAATTGCATGTCTACAAATGCCCCAAAAGATTAGGCCCGAAAAAACTGCCCCCATTGGATTCAACGGGCCAAGTCTAGGGCTTCAAAACTAGAAAATTTCTGCAAACTACCAGGAAGTGGTGTTGATACTTGATAGTAATCTTGCCAAGTGTTACGCGATTCTCATTGCAAGAAACTTTTAAAATCCAAATAAAAACCAGATCCAAAGATCCATGAGACGTTGGCAGAATGATCTGCTCAAATTATCTTGCAAGCTAAATAGGAGAAGCCACCGGTGGCCTGCTTCTTGATGCTTATTGATATACTATAGATGGTATGGAAAAAGATCATACAGACGGTCTTAAGTAAAAACTAAATCAGATTGCTTGGCAAACCTTTTCTGCAGAACTATAATTACTCAGCCCTACAAAGAGAATATATAAATGGCTAGGGATACCACATCCACAAGATGGTGAATGATAACATTGTTGCAGATCAACTTATACGACGAAGCGCGCCACTTTGTTTTGTGTTTCTGCCACTATTTAAAGGAACAAAAGTCTGACCTGAAAATTACAGATCAGAAAGAGGAACTGATCCAGTCTGAGAGAAGATCAACCCAACTGAACTGCTGGATGTGCTCCCAGTAGAAGGAATTCTGCTCAAATAGGCATCCTTTTTGGTTGCAGAAATCAGTTCAGGTCTTGGTCCAGCAGAGGAGGAGGAGGGGGCCAGAGTAGCAAGCAAAGACCCAACTGGATAAGGAGCAACTGGTACGTCAATGAGAGATGACGCCGATGGACTGTATCTCAATGTTCCCATTGGGTGATCAAATTTGCATGTGGACCCAAATTTGCAGCGCCCATTTTGCAAATAGAACAAACATGGTTGAGCTCCCTGTTGCCATGAATATGCATAATATTAAGAAATTGTAACAACAATAACTATATTGACGTGCTCAGACACTGCATCTCAACAATATCAAGTGCCACAAAGAGTGCTAAAAATTGTTTACGAAAAATTGATATGCCAAACATGTGCTCAATATTAACCATTTATTGACATGCCTAAGATGACATTATGAGGGGATCAAATTATGCATTCACACATGTTGACTAGACCAAGTTCCCATCCCAACCAAAGCTCAGGTCCATCATGAGAAAGGTTTTGTCCACCCAGACTCACCCATAAACCTTATTTTACCAACTCTAGCTCATTCCACACCTGAGATCAGAACGCATGCCCAATGACCATGGCAGAATCTAATATAGTTACTCTTAACTGAATGATTGTGAACTAGCAATGCTCTGAAATCTGACCCTGTGACAACCAAAAAATGAGGCAATTATATAATTCAGACCTAAATTGAACCCAGGGTACATGACAACTATGTACGTATCAGATGGTACAAGAGATTATACTTTTCAAAGCAAGACAACCGCAAGCATAGAAACTGCACCTCTCAACAGCATTCAATTGTATTTTAAAGTACAGCGATAAATCTCACAAACAGCAGAACACAAAATAGTCGTCAAAAACAAGAAAGGAAGGACTACAATGCAATATAACTACAGGATAATTATCAACAAAAACAAAATATAACTACAGGATAAACTGAAAACTCTTTGAAACATGGGAAATTATTAACATCATGACATGATACCTTCATTTCAAGCAATGTAATCTAAAAAAGAATAAACCGAGAATTTAACATTTATTCAACAACATGAATGAGTCTATTCTGAATAATTGAAGATTTAACATAGGCCATATAAAACAAAAACGGCTGTGTTCCTATACCAGACGTAAAGGAAGACCAAGTGGACTGAGGATGCAATTTGTTCTTGGCACAACTTGATCATGAGGATGATGATATTTACAAGATGAACCATATTTACAGTCCCCAGTTCTTAAGTAGTGTCTACATTCAGGTTCACCAGGCCTTTCTGGAAATGTTTGTTCCTTATGGTTACTGCTCAAGTGGCCAACAGAAGAAGAAAAGGAAAGGTAAGGTCCAGCTAGTGTCGGAGTTGACGATGGTAGTTGTGTTATGCCACCAGGAGATAGCACAGGGCTTACAGGCGCCTGAAGCACAGAATCCATTGACAGAATAAGAGAAACAAGATAACAATTCCCACCACATCTCAAAGAAATTAAGATCATAGGATTACCGAATAAGGGCTCCATCCTGGAACAGGAACTAGCCCAGGGGAAAACAGAAGATGACCATAAGCCCCTTGCATGTATGAACCAGGTAACAGAGGAGCCCTCACCCTAAAGCTGGTGGATGCGGTCCCATACTGGTCAGGTAAATGAATTGAAGGAGACTGCACCTGCTGATAAAATTGTGGTGCAGATGCTGGAACTGAAGTACCAGCCGGTTGAGGATGATGGAATTTACATGTTATACCAAATTTGCACTGCCCCGTTTTCAAATAGTAGGAGCATTCTTTCTCACCCTGTCAAAATACGAGAAAAGCATGCAACAGATATCATCAAACAGTTTATAAAATCAAATACCCACAATTATTTTGTTCATACAGAATTATGCCCAGTTGTGTGCATTATTGACTGGATGCACCTATATAGACTGACAAACAAACCAGTGGACTGGTACATGGATGGCGGGATCATAATCCACAGACATTTGACATATGAAAAAGAAATTTAATATGAGAAATCAAACCAGTCGTAATGGGTATCCATGCATATTCAGTTGAACATGGCTCGATGATCCACCTCTGTGTTTTGGGTGGTGGAACTTGCAGGATGCACCAAATTTACAGATTCCTGTCTTCAAATAGAACTGCCCATCACAAGAACCAATAGCATGTTAACACAAGTGTGGAAGCATTCTTTCCACGTTACTGATGATCAACATTTACATCAGCCAATTCACCTCGCACGAGGGCTCTCCTACTCGTTCTGGATAGTCTCTTGTAGCTCTTACAGCAGCCTCAACCTAAGCAGTTTCCAAAACCGACCAAGAACGAGGACACAGATTTAGTTTTCTGAATCACTTATTCACAAACAACAATAACATTCTAAACTACTCCAACAAAAATTTTCAAGAATTATGCTGTAACTTTCCATCAGAAATTTAACAAACAAACGTCTTTATGTCATGCAAGACGCGAACGACTAAAATTTCACAACCTTACCAGACACCTAAATGTGCGGAAACATACCCACATAGGAAAAACACATTACCAGTAAAATGCTGATACAGGAAAGCCACAAATGATTAAAAGTTTACCGAAGCACGATCGCGAGGGTGATTGTAATGGCACCTATTTCCATAACCACAAAACCCGGTTCGCATATAGTACACGCAGTCGGGTGCTCCCGGTCGCTCCGGGTATAACAAACGCCACATAGAGTCTGCACAACCAAACTAACCCCAAATTCTCAATACCACATTTCAAAATACCTAGAAGACCAAAATCATTTTGCTTGAGCCTCCGTACGGTTAAAGAAAAGGAAGTAAATATGAGCGAAATTAAGCCAAAATTCAAATGAAGATGCGAAGAAAACAATAAAAGCACCTTCTAATCCCGTTTCGTCATCAGCGGGTTTCCAATCGGTTTGCTGCTGAGTCGATTGCGACCCGTTCATCGCTTGACCCCGACCGTACAAGTCCATCTCTCGCTGACTCTCTACCTCAGAAGCCTGTACACTTGGATAAAGAAAAGAACTATTCTATAATGGAGCGTAGAGGATCAGAAGAGCCCGATCGAGTGTTGCGTCTCTACCACGAAACTGGACTAAGTGAAGAGAAAAAGAGAGAGGAGTTGAGAATGAGATTGCTCTTTTTAACCGTAACGGAGTTGCCACACCCTCTCTCTCTCTAAGACAGTACGGTCCTGTTCGCTAGATTTTCACTTTCGTTTCTCTCTGTCTTTACTTGCTTGATAATAATAACCCATATAAAAGCTATTAATAATTAGCCCTTTATTTTCGGGAGGGACCGTGAATCTGTTTCTTTCCGTACCCGCCAAATGAAGCAATCGGTTGGGGTTTAAACTTTAAACATGTCGCTACGTGGTTGTGTAATTACAAATATAACCCTCGAGACTTTTCTTCTTGGTGTTGTCTAAGCTTATTAACGTGTTCATTAATTAGAGGCGAAGAAGCTAATCCTAGATTCCTAGGCTTGGATTGGGAATGATTGGTGGCTGCTATGGATGGAGTGCTTTTTATGTTCAACTTTACAAATGAGCTTACAGTCACTTTGGTAGTAAAACAGTGAAACCTTTCAAATTATGTAGAGGCTGCTTAAGGAAAGATACAGAACAGTCAGCCCATCCAATCAAATGGTTAAAGAGGAGAAGTATAACTAACTATATCTATACAGGCTAAGATAGGACAG
Organism: Erythroxylum dillonii; assembly: GCA_032467995.1. Classification (NCBI taxonomy): domain Eukaryota; kingdom Viridiplantae; phylum Streptophyta; class Magnoliopsida; order Malpighiales; family Erythroxylaceae; genus Erythroxylum; species Erythroxylum dillonii. The sequence continues at coordinate 8,545,764 of JANKYE010000005.1, read as the reverse complement.
CAAGCAACTCAGTCAGGGTGCTGTCCAATAGGAATTGACAATTGGCATTGGCGGCTGCCTGGCAGAAACAAAATCACACCACTCTTGGTAGGGCGGCATAAGTAGTCAATTTCTTAAGTCCATTCCAATCCCTCGTTGTACAGTCTCTCTACAAAATTGTTGATTTCATCTTGAGAGGCTAACTTTAATTAAGCAGTTAGTTTAAAGTAGTTATTGGGCAATTATTTGGCCGTTGAGGGAATTTACAGACGCAAGTTGAAGGCTTCATGTCCAATTTCCACTACTACTCACCAGTCACCACCGGTTGAAAACGGCAGGGTGAGGCAGCCACTGGCTGTCGTCCAAGGGAGGTAACACGAACCAGTGATCCACACTCTGCGAGGATTTTTCTTTTGTTTTTTCAATACAACTTTTTTGAAATTTTAATATACAATTAGAGAAAGACAAATTTTCAGACATAGTTATTTGTTTACATAGGTTGTAAAAAGGGGTTCAAATCACCTAATTTTATTACTTTGAACCTACCCTATTAAATAAGAATTCATGTAGGGATGAGCACGTTATACCTCGTAAAAATCATGTCACTTTTACGAACTGACGTAGAAGCTTTGATTTGCTAAGAAAATAACTTTTACGAACATTCTTATTTTCTAAGCCCTTTAAGATTAAGTCGGCTTGTAGCGGTGGTCTAATTAGTGGCTAAGGTTTTTGGGAGATTAGGTTCAAGACTAAATAATGGATCACAGTTTTGCGTCAGGTCAGATGAGAAGAACTTGGCGACGATGAGTGGCGCGTTCTTCATTGATATGGCCGGTGGATTTTGAAAGTTTCTGCTTAGATTTAGTCATCATCGTCTTGCCGCTAGGTTTTCTCTTTGAGTGCAAGTTTTGATCCTACCGTTTTAGTGCATGGGAAGTTTTGTGTGAGAAGTTTCTGACTTGTTTTATGGTTGCTGTTGTTTGTGCAGTATGGATCAGGCCCGCCGAGAGCCATGAATTATATAGCTTGGAACTGTCATGGCTTAGGCAATCACAAGACAGTTCGAGCACTAAAGGGCCTAGTTAGGTTTAATAAGCCTCGTGTTCTTTTTTAAGTGAAACTCTTGCGAATCCTGTTAAGGTTGATGAAATAAAATCTTTGTTAAAATACGATTTTTGTTTTTGTGTTGATCGGGTTGGTCGAAGTGGTGGGCTTGCTATATTTTGGATGCATGATGTCTTCGCTACTGTCATAGGTTTCTCTAATAATCATATTGATCTCAGCATTGATGATCCGAATATCTCTAAGTGGAGACTTATAGGTTTTTACGGTTTTCCGGAACCGAATAGAAAGCGTGCTAGTTGGGAACTCCTACGTTCTCTTTCTCGTCTTTATAGTATGTCTTGGGTGTGTTTTGGTGATTTTAATAATCTTTTGTCCATTAACGACAAGCTACGAGGTGGTGAGTATCCTAACTCTCTAATGGAGGGTTTTCGCCAATGCATTTCGGATTGTAATCTTATCGATATTCCTTTGCTTGGGTTCGGGTTTACTTGGGTAAGAGGCAGACAAATTAACTCGGCTACTCTAGAGAGACTCGACCGTGCATTTGTTAATGAAGAATGGATGGCGATTTTCCCTTTCCACAAATTACACAATCTAGTGTGTGCTACTTCGAATCATAATCCGATCAAGTTGGTGGCTGAGCGCCAGCTTTCTACTAGGAGGGTTAGACGTTTTAAATTTGAGAATAAATGGTTGGCGGAAGATAGATTTCTATCGTTTGTAGCAGACTTTTGGGTTGATAATCCTGATTCGAATATTATGGCCAGACTTCATAAGTGCGGTAAAGGTTTACTTGAGTGGCAAAAGCAGCTGGGGAGTAACTTCCCCGAATAGATTCAAGTTCTTAAGAGGCAAATGCAGCTAGCGCATCGGCAGAATCAGCATGCTTTACTTGAGAGGCAGAAAATTGAACTTAATAAACTTATGGCCCAAGAGGAGATTTACTGAAAGCAAAGATCAAAGATCTTTTGGATGTAGTATGGGAAGGCCAATTCCAAATATTTTAATGCGCAAGTATCCAAGCGGAAGAGATTGAATCATATCACGGCACTAACTAATGATCACGATCAGCAAGTCTCGGACATTGAGGGTATGAGTAAAGTTATTGTTGACTATTTCGTTCAGTTGTTTTCAGCTTTGGGAAGTTCAGATTTCCACCTTTTTTAGTCCATCGACTCGATGGTTAATCAAGAGGACAATGAGTATTTGTTGGCACCCTTACAGATGGAGGAATTCAAGAGAGCAATGTTCGATATGCACCGGGATAAGGCTCCTGGGCCAGACAGATTGAATCCGGCATTTTTTCAGAAATGCTGGCATATTGTGGGAACGGACGTGTTTACAGCTGCCGCAATTGGATGGACACACAGGAGTTTCCGGCTAATCTCAATGATGCAGTGATTGTTTTGATTCCAAAAAAAGACAATCCGAGTTGTATGAAAGACCTTCGTCCAATTGCTCTATGTAACGTCCTATATAAACTCATGGCCAAAGTTATAGCGAATCGACTCAAAACTCTCCTTCCTCGAATAATTTCTCCCACGCAGTCGACTTTTGTCCCATGATGTCTCATTACTGATAATATTATGGTTGCGTTTGAAATTATTCACTACATGAGGAACAAGGGTAAAGGCAAAGTTGGAGAAACAGCTCTCAAAATCGACATTAGTAAAGCGTATGATCGGGTCGATTGGAACTATTTACGTTTCATCCTGTTGAAGTTGGGTTTTGATAGAAAATGGGTGGAGCTCATCATGTTGTGTGTTTCTACAGTCAACTATTCCGTGGCTTTCAATGGTACTGAAGTTGGCCCCATCAAACCCAAGCGTGGACTGAGGCAGGGGGGATCCTTTGTCCCTTATTTGTTCATTCTTTGTGCTGAAGGTCTTTCTGCATTGCTCCGAAGAAGTGAGTTGAGAGGGGACATTCATGGAGTTATGATTTGCCCAGGCAGTCCAAGTGTCTCCCATCTTTTTTTCGCCGATGATAGTTTTCTTTTCTTCCGAGCAAATGCGAGGGAAGGCCATAATATCAAGAGGTTATTAAATATCTATGAAGCAGCTTTGGGACAGGAGATTAATTATCAGAAATCTGGTATTATGTTCAGTTCTAATACTTCACAAATCGACAGGAACGCGGTGGAAGCTATTTAAGGAGTAAACACTCCTCTTGACCATGGGAAATACTTAGGTCTCCCCTCTTTAATTGGGCAACAAAAGAAACAGGTTTTTGCCTTCATTAAAGATCGACTTAGCAAGCGGATTATGAGCTGGAAGAATAAGCTGTTATCTAGACCGGGTAAAGAAGTCGTCATTAAAACAGTTGCCCAAGCATTGCCTGCATATTGCATGAGCGTCTTCCTTCTTCCTCACGGAACTTGTGATGAACTACAAAAAATGATGAACTCCTTCTGGTAGGGCTCGGATGATGTTACCAGAAAGAATATTCATTGGCTGAGTTGGGAACGTCTTTTTGTGCCAAAAAAATATGGTGGCATGGGCTTTAGAGACCTTCATTGTTTCAATCTGGCTATGCTTTGCAAACAAGCCTGGCGATTCATCACATATCCCGAATCACTTCCAAGTCGAATTTTTAGAGCAAGATATTTTCCTTCTGGTAATTTTTTGGAGGCTAAGGATCGGGCTAATGCAAGTTTTATTTGGAGGAGTATTTATGCGGCCAAGGATATATTGATTCATGGTGTTCGTTGGAG
>JANKYE010000005.1:8521426-8537025 GCA_032467995.1 Erythroxylum dillonii | reverse complement strand
AAATATAAACCATCCTGAAATAAACTGGAACTACTGGCGACAATCTAATACAGCAAACCAAACAGACCCTTATCTACCGAAAAGGGCAAGGAAAAATATAAACCATCCTGAAATAAACTGGAACTACTGGCGACAATCTAATACAGCAAACCAAACAGACCCTTATCTACTGCCTTTTAGCTTCAGCGTCCACACCAAGCATTGGTTTCGTTTGTAAACTCTTAGACCCCATGAATACCTTAACTCAGACCTCAACTGCTCGACTCTGCACAACCCACAATCGATGCCCCTCTCCAAGTCTTTTCATAGAACGATACCGTAGAAATGTTGTTTTCTTCAGATCATCATTCACGCGAACAACTCCGAGCATCGTTTGCATGGCGGTGCGTATAAGCTACAATACATGGTGGTCTTGGTTTGAGGTGAGACTTCTTTAGGGCTTTAATATATCACGTTTTGACGGGGAACTTTTTTCTTCTTTTTGGGCTGTTATGAATTTGCAGGAGCCTTATTTAATAACGAAGCTAGAATCTGCCGAGAAGACTTGGAAAGAGTTATCGGTTAGTTGCAAATTTCTCTCTTGTTGCATTGGAATTGCGTGATTTTACTTCTAAAAAAAGGGTTTTGCTAATTATCAGGAGCTCTCTGGTATTTGAATTTGATACTTTGGATTGGTTTACTAGTTTTGTGTATGGTTTTGTTTCGTTCTTGTGAAATAAATGTAATAAAGAAGGTTGGCGAGTATTGTTTTTGTTCTTGAATAAGACAAGCTGAACGGCAGGTCAAGCTGGCTGACCCAGATGTCATCTCAAATCCCACTGAATACCAAAAACTGGCACAGTCCATGTCGGAGCTTGATGAGGTAACATGGTCTTTTCTTTTGTATAAGCTAACGCAGTCAATTGTAATTGATGGTGAAGTAGATTTTTTTTTTTTTTGGTTATGGTTGGGAAAATAGGTTGTATCAACTTTTAGGAGATTTAAGGATTGTGAAAAGCTGGTAGAAGAGACAAAAGGTATGGACCCAGTTTCCTTCTTCAGCTATACGTTTTCTGAATATGGAAGCCAAAGGGTATGACCTTTGCCCCACTCTTCCTGGTAATACTATGACAGCCTTAGCTAAAGAGGATTCAAATGATGAAGATATGGCTGAGATGATTGCTTTTGAAGTTGAATCTTTGTCCAATGAGCTCAAAGTGCTGGAGGAGAAGCTTAAGGTTTGTATATGGAAGTCATCTTCAACTGCTAGCATTATCCTTTTTATGTTAATTACTCAAGACTCGTAGCATAATTTGTTATTATGATACTCTTCTGTCGTGATCCAGAAATTTATCTGATTTCAACTGTTATTTCCAAAACTAATGCTGGTGATATAGTTTGAGGTCTTTTATTGACATGTAACTCCTGTTAATCCAGCATGTTGTGTTGATTTGTATCCTTCATTTTGCAAGGGAATTTCAACCCAACTCCCCATTCTTGTTTTTCTTAAGTATTTCTCTAGATTTGTCTTTTTTCACCAGCCTCATTCTAATATGTGCTCCAAACCTACTCTTGACAGGTTCTCCTGCTTCCTAGTGATCCTCTTGATGCAAGGAATATAATGCTTGAAGGTATATGTTTTCCTTTCAATAATACGGATTTCGATTTGTTCCTTTGATTGTGTTCTATTTAATACGTAAGAAAACAGCTCTCTGCATCCAATTATTTCATTTCTTGAAACTGCGCAATGATTATACTTCTGAAATTATCAGAAGAGTTGGATAATGTACGAAGGTAAACAAGGACAGTAAACTAATGGACAGAAAATTTGATTTTGATTTTTGCTCATAAAATGTCGTCGACCTTCATGAGACAAGTGTTGGACTAGTTCTACAGATGCTATGTTTTGATATCTATATTGAAATAAAAAGATGGCATCATTGCATTGGCTTAATTTCTGACACTCATTCTTGTTGAAATTTATCTGTTTTCTGACACTATAGATCTTGTTTTCCTTCACATTCACAGTAAGGGCAGGTACTGGAGGTGACGAGGCTGGACTATGGGCTGGTGATCTTGTAGGTACATGCTGCTCTCAGCCAAATAATGTCATGTCTTTGCTTTCTGTGATGTACAGAATCACTAAATCAGAATGATTTTATTTAAGCATTTTGAATGGAAAAAGAGAGAAAAATAAGATATTGGAGATTGAAATGTCTGGTATATTAACTACATTGAATTTCCTTATCCACTTTACTATTATGATATGCATCCAGGTGCTCTGTAAGCTAATATTGCAAGATCTTTCATTATGTTGGGTGTCCTCAAACATGTCAAGCACTAACACTGATGTTGGGTAGTTAGTAATGAGATATCTTTCATTGTATTGGATCTCCTTAAACATGTCAGAGACTAGCACTAGCACTGGTGTCAGGTTGTAAATGACGTGTCAAATTATTATCTGGGATTTTCTTGAAAAACATATGCGATGTACAAATTGATTTTCACATTATCTTGATTTGCATTTCAACCAAAAATGCCTTGTTCTTTGATATCCTGCTTTTCATTTATCATGAAAATCGAAGGAGATCATATTCATAGTATGAATGTCAGCCTCTGAGATGGAACTATGCATCTCTGCACGAGCTAGGTGTTCTTTGTTCCAAGTTTTTTAGTCATCGAATAGGTATCTAATACTTTTGAGTGATTTTGGGAAATTTGTGCATGGCTCATGTTTCTGATTCTGGTTGATGTGAATTGACGCTAACATATAACCTGCTGGTGAAGGTAGTCTTTTGAAATGTGCACCAATTGAACTACTTATATACTTTTGTTATCTCCTTCCATAGAATCTTGACCATGCATATGATCAGCACTTCTTGAAGTAAATCAGTTGATTCCACTTAAGAATCTTTGTTCTGAATTTTAATTAACTTCTTCTTGGATCCCAATACAACAACACCTGTTTCAATGCTAAGGTCCGCATGTATCAGAAGTACAGCGAGCGAAATTCTTGGAAATACTCCCTAGTTTCAAGTTCTGATGTAAGTATCTTTTATTGTTGAAAAGGTATCCACCTTATTCTTGTGGGTTTCATTATGGTCAACCTTTTTATTTTTCTTCATAGGCTGAGAAGGGGGGCTACAAAACCTATGTGATGGAGGTCAAAGGGAATCATGTCTACAGTAAACTGAAATATGAATCTGGTGTTCATCGAGTTCAACGGGTTCCTCAGACAGAAACACAGGGTCGTGTGCACACCTCAACTGCAACCGTAGCCATCATGCCTGAGGTAGAGTTATTTGGTGCTTGCATTCTGTAAAAGGCCTGAGGTTTAAAGTTATTAATCCCTTTGTTCTTTGGGTAGCTAAGGCAGTTCATTGGCTTGCGTATCCTTGATTATGTTGAGGTAAAGTTAGAGTCAGACTAGGCCAAGTGTCAAGAAGCTATTGGAATGTTGATGTTCCCCCTCAACCTCAGATTTTGTGATGGTTAATGGCAAAATATTGTTTGACTGGAGATTTATGTCTTGGATTTCTTGTTTCATGGATCCTGCTGATAAATCAACTGAATTTTCATGCATAAATTTCTGGTTCCACAGTGCTGACAATCTCTTGACCTAATTAGATTGTCTTTTGTCTGCATCTCAAATTTGGTTTTAGCATAGCAATCTGAAGTATGCTTTATTCAGTGTATAGTAATTAGTGCTTATTCTGCATATGAACATAGGCTGATGAAGTTGAAGTGGTCATTGACCCTAAAGATATTGAACTTACAACAGCAAGGTCTGGTGGGGCTGGAGGTATGTAAAACCGGTGGCCAAGATTGTAATAGAATAAGTGAATCACTTCTCTTCATGCTTTTGATCTTCCTTCTCCACTGCCACTCCTCCTGTTCTTTTTCTTCTTCATCCACAACCCAAGAATGAAGAAGGCATCTCTTTGAATGTCCGATCATGGTCATCCTGCAGGCCAAAATGTGAACAAGGTTGAGACAGCTGTTGATCTTATCCACAAACCAACTGGAATCCGCATCTTTTGTACTGAAGAAAGGACACAACTTCAGAATAAAAACCGTGCTCTCCAGCTTCTGCGGGCAAAACTGTGAGTGGGACATGGGTTGCTGTACCAATTTATGAGTCAAATATGCTAGATTCCATTGGATAATTCTATAAAAGGAGGAGAAAATTTTTCAATAAGTCCCTCGTGGCTTATCTTGTCATGTTGTATCTTTCATGTATTATCTTTTATGCTTATTAGTTGCGTATCCATAGTTTGAAACTGAAGCTTCTGAGCTACACATTTCCCTTATTTATTATTGATCGTCCTTGATTTATCAGGTATGAGATAAAAGTGAGGGAGCAGCAAGAATCAATAAGGAACCAGAGAAAATCTCAGGTACCCTTAATTTCTGATTTTGAAGTTGGGTTTGTTGCCTTTTATGGACATTGGACTGCGCCTTCATGTATATGATTATGTTCCACAAATGCAGGTAGCAAGACACTGTGCTATACATTATTTGTCCATTGGATAACGTTGTAACTGATAACTTTATTGGTTTTGTTTTTGCTACAACTTTCCCATTCTTTCTAAATTTCCAAAGCTGAAGTGTGATCCAATTCAACTAATGGAATTTGTGTGCAGGCGAAGTGTTTCTAAGTACTCTGTTTTATGCTTAAAATGCAGGTTGGTACAGGTGCTCGTGCAGAAAAGATTCGAACATACAATTACAAGGTATTTTTCCTATTCTGCTTTGAGCTTAATGTGTACAGAGTTGTGATATTGGGATGCACTGAGATTCTCTTAGAACATCCTGGAGACCTTGTGATCTAACCGAATCGCTCAGTCTTTGTAGACGCAAATAAGTGAGAAATGCACCAATTTCAATTTAGGAGGAGTTTATATTTAGGATCTTGGTAGTTAAATGTGAGACTGATTGTCGGAGAAAAGCTTCTGTTGGATATGGATAGTTATTCAGGGAATTTACCTATAGGATGGTGGAAATGCTACTAGACTGAGTATAAGAACTAAAGTTTGTCTTATCTTATTAATTAGGACAACAGAGTCACCGACCACCGGTTGAAGATGAATTTTGAGCTCACATCTTTTCTTGAAGGTGAAATAGAAAACGCAGTTCAGGTACTTAACCTTATTCTCGGGGTGTGGTGTCCAACTTTCTCATTTTTTGTAATCAAAACTCGGTACTTCTTGCAGGCTTGTGCTGCTATGGAGCAGAAAGAACTCTTAGAAGAACTTGCAGAGTCTGTGGTTGCAGCAACTGCCTGATTCCAACTTTTAGTTGTATTCATTTATACCTTTGTAAAGTCCAACGGGGTGTAGCTGATTTGTAATGTACGTTTATTTCTCCCGAATAAAGAAAATAAAACACTCATATGTGCTGCTATGTCTTGATATTTTGTGGCCTCCACTTTGTAAACAAAAAATCTCGACACTGTACTATCCTGTTCGATCAAGTGCTAATACATAACTTCATAATAAACCAAAATAGGAAAAGGACTGACGCCTTCTTCCGGAAGGATATCCCTTTTGACAAACTTATAAATAGAACAATTTGTGCTTATCGTGCTGAAGAAACTACAACTCAATTGCAGCTTAAACATTCGCTTCTCTTTATTACCTTTTTTATTAATTAATTTATTACCTAAAAAAAAATATATGTATAAAAGGTCGGGGCCGCCACTAAACGACATCGTTTCCAGCCCGTCGACTTCTGGAAGCTAAAACCTTCGTGACGAGGGTTGTGTTTCTGAGAAATTAGGATCCACACCACTCTTCCTCTTCATCTTCTTCACCTGATATGAAGTTTCATCATTATGTGAAAACCTTCAGGCTTCTCTACCCTGCAAAGTCTCTTACAAATAATCTTCGTGAAAACCTGCTTTCACCTAGCCAAGCCTCTCAACTAGTCACTGTTGAAAGCTTTGTGTCTGTGCAGAATCAGCAATTGCTTTGTAGACACATTAGCTCCAAATCATCAAGAGAAAAAGAAGATGTTTTTACTTTAAGCTACCTAGTTCAATCATGCGGAATGCCTTTAGAAGCTGCTCGCGCCACATCGAGGAAGATTAAAGTCGTGTCCGCAGAGAGACCTGACTCCGTTTTGGCCTTTCTGAAAAACCATGAATTCACAGAGTCTCAGATTTCAAAGTTGATAATGAAACGTCCTTTGCTGCTTTTGTGCAATCCTGAGCGCACCCTTTTGCCAAAATTCGACTTCTTGAGAAACATAGGGTTTTCAAGTGCTGATCTCGCTGTTACTATCTCAGCATGCCCAATCATTTTAAATAGAAGCTTAGAGAATACCATAAAGCCTTCTTATGACTTCTTCAAAAGCATATTGCTTTCTGATACTAAGATCATCAATGCAATGAAGCGCCGTGGTGGCTTACTTGATGGTGGTTTGAGGACTATTAAACCGAATATTGAGCTCTTGAGAGAATCTGGTGTATCTGGCTCGAGAATTTCGATTTTGTTGGCTCATTTCCCTGAGGCTCTTCTTCAAACGTCTCAAGAGTTTAGCAGAGTTGTGGAAGAGGTCAAAGAAATGGGATTTGATCCAAAGAAATTAAATTTTGTATTAGCAGTGCATGCCCTGATTGGGAAGGTCAATAAGTTGACAAGGGAACGATGCTTTGAGGTTTATTTGAAATGGGGTTGGTCTAAAGACGATATACTTACTGCATTTAGGAAGCATCCTAATTGTATGTTAATGTCGGAGAAGAAAATCAGTGAGGCAATGGACTTTGTTGTGAACAAGATGGGAAGGTCTTCAAAGATGATTGTGCAATGCCCTATGATCTTGTTTTTCAGTTTGGAGAATAGAATCATCCCCAGGTTTAGAGTGGTAAATATCTTGCAGTCAAAAGGACTTATCAAGGAAAATTGGAATCTTGGGTCATTGTTATTCCCTAGTGAGAAGAAGTTTCTGCAGAGGTATGTGTCACGCTTTTCAGACGAAGTCCCTCAATTGTTGAGTGTGTACCAGGGCGTTGAATCCTGAGGAAGTATAATTTGAGTTGTCACAAAATTTTTCAAATTGGAAGTGTTCTCATTGAATAATTGTTCTTGCTAACTAAGTATTCCTCTTTCTTGGCTCCAAATGAAGAACACAACGATTTCCTCTATTCATTGTCAGCGGCTCATAAAAGCGAATATCTGATACTAGTAAAATTTCTCTTTGCAATTTTCGGTTTCCCAACACTTGTCTACTCTGGACCTTGTTCTTTTCAGCACATAGGTACCTTGGATCTTTACTGTCGTTAAACTTTTGAGTATGAGACTGATGTAGATCCTTTCCCACAACAAGTAGGCATCATCCAGTGTTTAACTTCGTTTACTTCTGGTGTTTGATCTCAAAATTAAAATATAATTTTACTGTTTACACGGCTTATTGGTGGGTCATAAACAGCCACTAAATGAAACCAAGAATTGCACAGCTGCAGGTCATTGCAAATTTAATGGATCAGCTTTGGGTTATGTTAACTTGATAGAATTTTACCTCTACCATACAGAATGACCTGCATTGCCAACATACTGCGCAAAGCTTTTGTTTTTTTTCCCCAGAAGGAACGAGATTGCCCTGTAGAACGAACTTGACTTGCAGAGCTAAAGTTTCAATATGCCCTGCTGCTCATGCCTTGTGTGGTCCCAGTAAAACAGTAAGAACTGAGGTTTTGTCCTTCCAGGTTTTCTCCCTTCTCTGTGGTTACAATTTCAGTGTTGCAATCCTGTAGTTAATTAGCAACCCCACAAGCAATGAAGAAATAGAAATATGGGAAGAATTGTATTTCTAAATTAATATGAACAAGAGAATGAGTCGTATTGCGCACACACATTTTAGGTGTTACAACATACATATTTATATTTACACATAGTATCTAAACAAGGAAATAACAAACAAGGAAATAACAAACTAGGAAACAAAATAAAATATTTACAGCCTAAAAATATACTCAGAATACTCTGTAGAATATTTCCTATTATGACAAGAATATTTTGTAGGATATTTTGACATATACTCTGTAGGATATTCTGATACTTCCCCTTGAGCTGGTTTGTAAATGTCTTGCATCTTCAACTTGCTTACCAGAAAATCAAATTGCTTTTTCAGTAGACCTTTGGTGAGTATATCAGCCACTTGTTGAGAGGAAGGAATATAAGGAACACAAATTAGTCCACTGTCAAATTTCTCCTTGATAAAGTGTCTATCAACTTCAACATGTTTAGTCCGATCATAAAGAACCGGATTATGAGCGATTGAAATGGCAGTTTTGTTATCACAGTAGATTTTCATCGGAAGTGACACAGGGAGCTTCATGTCTTCTAGCAATTTCTTAATCCACATAGCTTCACAAATCGCATGTGCAAGGGATTTAAATTTTGCTTTAGCACTACTTCATGCCACAACACTTTGCTTCTTGCTTCTCCAAGTTATTAAATTTTCTCCAACAAATTTGTAATATCCAGATGTTGATCGCCTATCTATCACACTACCAGCCCAATCAGCATCAATATAAACTTCCACCTGAAAGTGATCACGTTTATTAAACATCAAACCCATTCCAGGCATCCCTTTTAGGTACTTTAGTATCCTATAGGTAGCTTTAAAGTGTTCACGACCGGGTGCATACATGAATTGGCTTATCATGCTTACAACAAATGCTATATCGGGACGAGCGTGTGACAAATATATAAGCCTGCCCACTGAAATTTTTCCTTTTGAACTACATCCTCAATTTTAGCAGGACTTAGTTTGAGATTTACCTCCATTGGAGTTTCAACAACCTTGCAACCTAGAAGACCAGTCTCATCCAATAAATCAAGGATATGTTTCCTTTGATGTACAAAGATTCCTTCACGTGATCTTGTAAATTCCATGCCAATAAAATATTTGAAAGTTCCTAGATCTTTAATCTTAGTCTTCAGCTAGCATCTTCTTTAATCTCGCTAATTTATCAAGATCATCACCTGTTCGTATCATGTCATCGACATATACAATAAGGATTGCTATTTTTTCTTTAACACCATGTTTTTAAAGAAGAGTATGATCTACTTGACTTTGCAGATAACCATATCATTTTATAGTGCTCCCAAATTGCTCAAACCATGCCTTTGGAGATTATTTGAGACCATATAAAGACTTATTGAGTCTGCAAACTTTGTTCTGACTTACAGACTCTTCAAAACCAATAGGTAGGCTCATAAAGACTTCCTCTTCCAAATCACCATTTAGGAATGCATTTTTTACATCTAGTTGGTATAATGCCCAATTGAAACTAATTGCAAGAGACAATGAACATGTATAGAGTTAATTTTGGCTGGGGCAAAACTTTCCTGGTAGTCAACACCATATGTTTGAGTAAACCCCTTGGCCACAAGTCTAACCTTATATCTCTCTACACTACCATCTGCCTTGCATTTTACAATAAATACCCATTTACACCCAACTGTTTTCTGACCTTCGGGCAGCTCTACAATTTCTCATGTCCCATTTTTCTTTAGTGCATGCATTTCCTCCATCACTGTTCTCCAATTTGGATTACTAAGTGCTTCTTGAATATTTCTTGGAACAACCAGATTAGAGATTTTTGAAATAAATGCCTTATGTTTTTGTGAGAGGCGACCATAAGACATATTTTGCAATAGGATGATTAGTGCAAGGACGAGATCCTTTTCTAAGAGCAATAGGAACATCAAGATCAAGATATTCATGAGAGACTTTATTAGGTAAAATAGGAGGTGAGACAAAAAAATTAGCATTTTAAGAAGTGTTTTAAGTACCTGAGTCCAAGGTCGTAGACTGACTAGGTGCTGAAGGAACAGTAGGTTCTTTACTTGTTTGATGATTTTTTTCTCCTTGTATTAACAATGACCTTAGGTTCTTGATCCTTAGGATTGTCTTGTAGTGTTTCCCCCTTGTCACAGATTCAACAATTTCTGGCAAAGCATCCTTAGGTGTAGAAACTACTATTTGGGGTAATGTAGGAAAGATAGGCGTTTTATCCCCACTTTTTTCTTCCTTTAAACCCTTCCCCTGAAGAAAATTCTTTTGAAAATAAGGCTGATTTTCTATATAAAAAAAATCCATAGTAACTAGGACTTTTCGGTTCTTTGGATTAAAACATTTATAATCTTTTTTATTTGACGCATAACTAACAAAAACATATTTTTCAGCCCTAGGATTAAGCTTGGATCGATCCTTATTGGGTAGATGAACATAAGCTACACACCTAAATACTTTAAGGGGTAATTTGGAGAAAATTTGATTTTTTAGGAAGAAACTTGTAAAGCACTCAAGAGGAGTAATGAAGTTAAGTACACTAGTAGGCATTCTATTTATCAAATAAGTTGCAGTCAAAACGGCTTCACCCCAAAGATACTTAGGGACAGATATAGAAAACATAAAAGATCGGGCCACTTCTAACAAGTGTCTTTTCTCTGAGCTATACTATGTTGATGAGGTGTATTAACACAAGTTGATTGATGATGAATGTTCTTCCCTCTAAAAAAACTTCCATGAAGTTCATTGAAATACTCAGTACCATTATCAGAATGAAGAATACCAATTTTAGTTTGAAATTGAGTTTCAATCATGTTATAAAAATTTTGGAACACTATCTTAACTTCAGATTTATCGATCATTAAATATACCCAACGCAACCTAGTATGATCATCAATGAAAGTAGCAAACCATTTTTTGTTTGAATAAGTAGGAATATGTGAAGGACCCCAAACATCACTATGAATTAAATAAAATGGTCGTGAAGGTTGATAAGGTTTTGAAGGATAAATATTTTTATGACTTTTTGACAAAATATAGTGTTCACAATGAAACAAAGAACAATCTATTCCCTTAAATAAAGTAGGAATTTTTTTTTTAATATATTGAAAATTAGGATGCCCTAGTCTATAGTGCCAGAGCATTATTTTATCGTTGACAAGTTTAGAATTGATACTACTTAGTCCTTGAGGTCTTTTATCCTTGGAGACTTCATCTTCAAAATAGTAAAGATCATCAATCATTCTAGCACTGCCAATCTTCTTCCTCGAAGTCTGGTCCTAAAACACATAATAGGAATAAAAGAAGATGACACGAAAATTAGAATTTTTGACAACTTACTGACAGACAAAAGGTTACAAGCAAGTTTTGTTATATGAAGAACATATTTAAGGGATAAAGTATCTGACAAAATAATCAAACCTTTGCCAGCTATAGGTGAATAAGACCCATCTGCAATACGAATTTTTTCATGACCACAACAAGAAACATAAGTATGAAATAAATTTGAAAAACTTGTCATATGGTCAGATGCTCCAGAATCAATGATCCATGGAGTAGATTGTGATAAAGGGTAACACACTAAGGTATTCAAATTAGTACCTGTTTGTGTCAAAGAAGCATTAGGAGTACCAGATAATCCAATATTGGATTTGAGCAGTTTCAAGATATGATCCACTTGCTGCGGACTGAAAGGGACTGTCTCGGCTTCATTGGCAACGTGATTTTTTTTAAATTTTCCTTTCATGTTTGCCTTTCCAATTTTCTGGTTTCCCATGGAGTTTCCACCAATTTTCCCTGGTATGCCTTGGTTTGTCGCAATAATTACACCAAACAAGATTTTTGTCATCAAATTTCTTTGTTGTCATTCTACCTGTAGGGGTACCTATGGCTGCCAATGCAGAGTTTTCTACTGTTCTGCCCAAAGCTTTCTTACCCAACATCACTAACCTGTGACTCTCCTCACGACGAACCTCAACAAAAACTTCTCCAATAGATGGAAGGGGCTATTTCCCAATTATTCGTCCCCTAACCTCATCAAACTCCACATTGAGTCCCATGAGGAACTTGAATATCCGATCATCCTCAACCTTTTTCTTGTAATGATTCCAATCTTCAAATTTCCATTTATAAGAATTGAATAGGTCTAGGTCTTGCCATAGATTTTTTAGAGAATGGAAATACTTTGTAACACTGTTCTCACCTTGGCGAATTTCTCCAAGTTTCAGCATTATTTCATATGCTTGGGATTGATTTCCCAACTCTAAATACATTAAAGTAATATTATCCCAAAGTTCCTTCACTGTGTGATAGCACATGTAGTTGGAACTAGTCTCCTCTTTCATAGAGTTCACTAACCATGTCATAACCATAGAATTCTCTGCATCCCAAATTGTACAGGCTGGATCTTCTAAGTCTGGTTCCTTCTTATTACCTGTTAAATACGCAATCTTTCCTCTGCTTCAGATGTACATGTGCATAGATTGAGGCCAACATAAAAAATTGTCCCCATTCAGCCTAATTGTAGTGATCTGGATTGAATGGGAATTTGAAGATAAGATATGAGGATTATTTGTCTTATTGACAAAGTCCTTGGGTTCATAATAGGAAGGTGTAGGAACACCAAAGGGTGTAGAATCTGATGTGATTTTAGATATAGTGGCGAGGAGAAAAAATGGTGTGGTTAATGGTTGGGGTTTCTTGTTCAAAGAAAATAGTTCTTCTCTGATACCATGTAAATTAATATGAACAAGAGAATGAGTCGTATTACACACACACATTTTAGGTGTTACAACATACATATTTATATTTACACATAGTATCTAAACTAGGAAATAACAAACTAGGAAATAAAATTAAATATTTACAGCCTAAAAATATACTCAGAATACTCTGCAATATATTTCCTATTATGACAAGAATATTCTGACATATACTTTGTATGATATTCTGACAGTATTAATGCAATAATACAATTCTTTCAAAATGCAACATAAAAATCATGACAATGGGAGGAGTACATATTTGTCTCATATATGTGTAAGTATAGTTTGGTCGGTCACAGTCGATGAGATCATAAACATGTTATATGTTTCTAGTTATAAGTATTGTAAACATTTTTCTTTCCCAGTTTTGGTTACAAATGACAAACATAATGTATATTTCTGTCCATTATCTCTTGTTGATAAAATCTTTTTATATTTCTTGCTAGTAATTTACTCTTTGTTGGGTTTCGTACTTTTCCTGTCCAACACTTTTGTTCTCTGGGTCTTTACTGTCATTAAACTAAAATTGGATACGAAACCGTTGCTGATATTGTTGCAGCCAACAAGGAGGACCAGTCAATGCTTAACTTTACTTTTGTTTTTGGTCCTAAAATTAGAACTTAGTTTGGTTGTTTACATGGCTTATTTGTGGGTTATAAATAGCTCCTGTAAGAGAAAAAAGATTTGCAAAGTTCTTGAATGTCGTGATTACTACACTTATTTTTTTTTGTTATATTAACTTGGTAACCTGTATGATTTTAGTATATGAATTATACATAATGACCTATGTTACCAACACTCTGCCCCTGCTCTAATGAAGAATGAGAGTCTCCTATGGAGCTTCCTGAAGTGTAAAGCTACAACTTTTATTTGTCATTAAAGTGAAACCGCTTCCCTTGGAAGCAAAGCTCGTCTAGCATGCTTAAAAAATAGGGTGATCTAGCAATTTACAAGGATTTTAAATACTTCCTAATTTACTCAGCGGAGCATGTATTCTGAAATAGGCAGAATGTTTAAATTGCCAGCAATTGCCTTATATGGTGGATCAAATGCAGAGTTAGTATTGTGTAATACATAGAAGTTTAAAGTCTAATCAATGGTCTACTGGAATTTTTATTATATAATAGATAGGAAGTCTAGTAAACTGTGGTCATGTAGGAATTTTCCTAGATTTTTGAAAATCTCCTGCCATGGAAGTAGAGCCTTTGTTGAGTCTATATACAAGAAGCTAGTACCTTCATCCAAACATAGGGCATTTTGTCCACTTGTTTCTGCATACAAGTCAACCCTTACTTGTTTCATTTCATGGGACAAATTGTGACACACATTCTTATAATTACCACTGAGATGTTCCACCCTACACAATTCTAGAGTTTGTTACTTGTTAGAAAGGCATTCATCACTATAAGGCTTTGTTGATGAAATTTTTGTATATATCCCTTAGTTTAACATTTGAAACTATTTTGTCCCCAAAGCATCATGGTGATGAACTTTTTATTGGTAGGAACAAATCCTATTGTAGATATTACTTGGTGGTACACCTAGGTGGTGACTATGGAGTGCCAAGTCTCCAGTGTTGGAAGGACACTCTCCTTGTCCTAACTAGAGCAATTCTTCATATTTTTTGGCTCTAGTTGTCATATTATCAACCCCTAGACATGCCTATAGCGGATAGATGAAAAGCTTTAACCATTTAGTTGTGGAGCATTCCATGCAACTACTCTTTCTATCGCTTCTTTGTCAAGAAGCTGCTGAACAATATGGGCACTTTTAAATGTTTCAAGGCAAAAATTCTCCTTTTCACACTTCAAATTCTAGCCACTCACATTCTTATCCTTTACATTTTTTGGGTTCTTTGATGTTCTGTTTTTCTTTATGCCAGTTTACATTTTGGCTTTCTCCATTTGCCACTCCAACTAATGTAGTTTATGGAAATTGCAGAGAAGTCAACATCTTTTATCCAAAAGAATCTTTAAAATGAATAGATATAGTCCTTTTAAACCATTTGGTTTTGTGGTTTGCTCATTTCTGGATTGATGGATCTCTGAGTTTCGTGGTGGTATAGATCGATTTTGTTTGGGAAAATTGAACTATAAAACACCAAGGAATAGGCTTCTAGAGTTCTTCTGACCTTTGCTGCAAAGTGATATATTTCTAGCTAAAAAACATAATTCCTTGTAAATATTTTTAGGGTAAATTATTTCTTGATAGAAAGGAAAGAGGTTATTTTAAATACTACTAATGAAGGCTCGTAGGTTATCCTCCCAGTAAAGAAAGATTAGGGTGCACAACTATCAGTAACCTCAGTTTTTGTAATTAATCTTATAAGATTATCCTCCATGGTGGCTGACAATAAATCTGAATATCACAGATTGAAACACCTGTAATCCTCTTTTCATTCCGCTACAATATGATACAACACCTCCTGTCGGTGGTAAACGCAAGTGCACGTTTCTATCGTCAAGTAGTAAAAATATCGATCCCACGGAGACCAATTTAGTTAAAAAGTAATACTCGTAATAATTTCTAATTTAAGCTAATAACATAAAAATTAAAGAAAAGATTAATTGATTGCGGGTTGAAAAATAAAATCAAAACGAAAATTAACGCAAGATAAAAATATAAGAAATATCAATGAAATGAAAATCTAGGAATTTAACTTCCCTCTTGATTTTACCTCGGTGTCGAAATTTTCTAGGTTTAATCCATATACCGGGTTTGATAACCTAAGATTCAGAATTAATTACTAAGCCCTCCCGGATCTTTAGTAATCCTAATCATCGAACCAATTTCCTATATTTCTATGGTAAATTGTTGAAAATTCGACAATTGCTTTATCAAATCAATCTTAATATGGTTACTTAGGGTGGATAGGTATCTCTCGATCCTAGACACAAATCACTACGAATGTGATTCTAAGCTATTGCAATCTTTTTCCAAATCTTTTGTTCCCTGTTACGTTACGCAAAGATTAAGAAATTCAATTTCATAGGTGATCAAATTATGAAAAGCATTAAGAACAAATTGCAATAATCAAACCTTTAAGTAAAAACGGGC
>JANKYE010000005.1:8469095-8487758 GCA_032467995.1 Erythroxylum dillonii | reverse complement strand
TAATGTATGTCATAGCAAACTCTCCCTCATCCATATTCGGAAAATATGTTAAAACAGTAATATCCATATGGCAGCATGTGCTTGTGGTTTGGAAATTGTACTATTATGCTTTTTTCTCTATGTTTGGTTAGCCAAGAATGTCCATGTTGGATAGTTATCTCTTTGGCCAGTTGCTTTTGGCAAATCCCTTTAGCTAATCATCATGCTCCTGTGTATAAATATTATTCAATGCTTTCTTCAAATATTCATTACGAAGTTGCTAAATACAGTTTTAAGTGATTTTTTTTTCTCTGTCTAATCTTTTCTTTTAATCATAAGTCTCACTTTTGTGGATTTCATGGTTCCTTCCTGGAGATTGGGTTGGAAGATACTATTAAGGATACTGTTGCACAGACGTCTGGTTTCATGCCTAGGGATCTGCAAGCTTTAGTTGCTGATGCCGGTGCAAACTTAGTCTTGAAGGACAATGCTGAAGTTGATGAAATTGAGTCTCAAGACTTGGATATCTCTCTTGGAGGGATAGCATTGCAAAATAAATTTAAAGAACATTTATCTAAAGCATTGGATCGAGCTAAGAAGAGGAATGCTTCGGCATTGGGTACCCCAAAGGTAATTAGATCACTATTGGTAACTTGATGCCATGAAATTAATCCAGCATGTATATCAATCATAGATTTGCATTTTCTAGCTTGTTTTCTTTTTCTAGAAATATTATGTGTCATGGTGATTATTCACCCTGTCAACTCCGTTATGAAGAATCCTTTTCTTTGTGTCAGGAGAGTTTTATTCTACATTTCTTATTCACAGGTTCCTAATGTGAAATGGGAAGATGTCGGTGGGCTTGAAGACGTCAAGAAATCAATCCTGGATACTGTTCAGGTAGGCTTACTGTATATTGTCATTTCCTTTTTTCTCATGTTGCAAAGTTGAATACTTCTTTTAGCATTTTGAGTCGCATATTTTGCATTTTAAGCTTCTTGTGCAGTCATGCACATCATTATGGGATTCTGCCAATAGAACCTTGCTACAAGATCCAACTAATGTGATACATACCATAAACTTATTTGATGGATTGCAAAATTATTCATATGTTTTCTGTTGTAGATAGGCAAATCCTCCCTTTTTAGCAGTTTTATCATCTTTCATTCTCAGCGAAGTAGACATTTATGTGGAGGATTTTGTGAGAAAATATGGGCATTCGTACTATCAAAAAATTCCTTTGTGGACATCTAAAGGAAAAATGGGAATGGAGAATTGCATATAAATGCAACCATTGAGTTGCATAGCTTTGTTTTTCCTAATAGTAGTAAGATTACAGGTTTTTCTTGGTTTTCTAACGTGCTTACATATGATTCAATTGCTAAAACTTCAAAAGTCATGTGATTCAGAGCTTGACAACAAGTTATTACTTTTTTTATTTTCCACATCTGCAGTTACCCCTATTGCATAAGGATTTGTTTTCATCTGGGTTACGTAAGCGCTCTGGTGTTCTTCTTTATGGTCCTCCTGGAACTGGGAAAGTGAGTCATATCGAGTAATCAATTCCTCAATTATGCGCTCTCAATACAAACAGTTAAAATGAGGAAAAGAATGCCTTACAGTCACTGTGTTTTTTATTGTTTTGAAACTTAGACATTATTGGCAAAGGCAGTTGCTACGGAGTGTTCCTTAAATTTTCTGAGTGTAAAGGGGCCTGAACTGATCAACATGTACATAGGAGAATCAGAGAAAAATATCCGGGATATTTTCCAGAAAGTAAGATTTTTGTCTCCATCAAGCTGTAACCCTTGAAATGTGTTATGCCTAACAATCTGTACTAACTTACATTTGGTAATAGATTTGACTTCTTTCTTCCATTGACATGTTCTTTGCAGGCAAGATCAGCACGCCCATGCGTTATATTCTTTGATGAGCTTGATTCCCTTGCTCCAGCTCGAGGGGCCTCTGGAGATTCTGGTGGTGTCATGGATAGAGTTGTTTCTCAGGTGAATATAGTGTTACTATAGCTTAATTGATTGCCTATAAAGATTTTCCCGATCCTCGTGTAATCTGTAATATTTTTTCCCTGTCAGATGCTTGCAGAAATTGATGGCCTGAATGACTCTGCACAGGTAATAAGCTTGCAGTTGCTACTATGGTAGTTTTCATTCTGTTTTTTGTAATATTAAATGCAGGTTTTTACTTATTATCAAAGTCAAATTGCCAATATTTTTTTTATTCTCATTTTCCTGATTCCAAAGGATCTATTCATTATTGGAGCAAGCAACAGACCAGATCTCATTGACCCGGCACTTCTTCGACCTGGCCGTTTTGATAAGCTACTTTATGTTGGGGTGAACTCTGATGCATCTTACAGGGAGCGGTTAGTGTTCTCATCTTATGTGATAATGTTTATTCAATTTGATTCTTCTACTCAAGTTGTTAATTGCCTTCCTTTCTAGGGTCCTTGAGGCACTAACTCGAAAGTTCACTCTTCATCAAGATGTTTCTCTTTATTCAATTGCAAAAAGGTGCCCAGCCAACTTCACTGGTGCAGATATGTACGCATTATGTGCAGATGCTTGGTTTCATGCTGCAAAGCGGAAGGTGGGTAGATTTAAGCACTTCCACAAAAGTATAGTTACCATCATCCTTTGTATGGTTAATTGTGATATGCATTTGCAGCTAGGGATTCTGGCATGCAAAATCCTATAAGAGTTGAGTGAGTGGGATTTTACAGAATGGGGTAGGCCCAGTGATCTTGAGAGAGTCAAGAGAGCAAATTAGTTTGATATATTTTTAATATTTGTATCAGCGTAGAAGCAAAACTCAGATATGTTCTTGATTGCTCACTTTATCTTGTCATCTTTGCTTACTTATGAGTATTTAATACTGTGTTATGTTAATTACCTCTGTGCCTCCTGAACAGTACATATACCATTTTCACTTTCTAGGTTTTGAAGCCAAATTCAGGGTTGTCAACAGGAGATCAAGCTGAGGCTGTTGTTGTCCGGCACGAAGATTTTGTTGAGGTATGGCATTGTGGGTTATAGGAAAGGCTATTTGAGTTACCAAAAGTACTTATCTTCTCAAAAAGATTGCTCTGAACGTAAGTTTTCACTGAAGCATTTGGCCTTTAGTATGAGAAATTGTACATCTTCGTTCATTTCCTTCTAAGGAGCAATTCATACATTTTGAATGCTACGATGTGCTTTTATAGTAATTTTTGAAATTACAGAAGCATGTGTAAACTTGGATTTGAGCATTACTGTCAGATGTCATTCTTGTTCATTAAATGCTTGTAAATCCTAATCTACAGGTCTTAAAGGAACTCTCTCCGTCTCTCTCAACTGCAGAGCTTAAGAAGTACGAGTTGTTGAGAGATCAATTTGAAGGCGCACCAAGCTGAGTTACTTTTTAAGTTAACAAATTCTATACTCGACTTGTAATTTATATGCACCACTAGTAACATAATTATTATAGGCCTTTTTTCACTGTACAATAAATTCTTTAGATTGTAAAACTAATAAGTAATGGCGAAGTGGAAGTTTCACTCAGTTTTGAACTCATTTCCTGGGTTGAGCTACTTTGAAGCTGCTGACTTGGCACAGAGCTCACGCTAGATCCTCATTAGTTTGTAACAAGCTTGTTTCAGTTCTGTTTTTATCTTTTTCTTTGATTCCTTTAGTTGGATTATTGTCAGCTTCCTAATCCTACAGCACCAAGCAAAGGCTTGCCTATTGTGGTAGTGTCATGTTCCTCTTACGAATGCGCTTTGACCATTCAGCTCTTTAGAGTAGAACCTTTGAAAGGTCTAAGAGAGCATGGTCAACACAGTTTGCGAATGTTGTATTTAATAAAATACTAAAAGAATCAACTACCTGGCTTGACCGGACGACCTTAATAGAGTATAGGAATTTTCCAAGAAAACCACAATGTTTAGCAGATGTCTATGAGTTGGCTGTCGTGTTAAGACAGTCGGCCCTCAGGGTCAGGGTCAGGGTCCGGGTCCATGACAGTTCCAGTTCTGTTTGATTCCCAAGTAAGAATACAACATTTGAAGTAGGATTTTTCGTCATTTTGTTCATGTTCACTTATCCATATCATGCAAATGTTGCACTCATTTGCTCCTCCTACTCCTTATAATCCATGATATGACACGTATCATTTTCACTATATTTTTATTTTTATAAAAGGAAAAGGTCATCACAGAGTTCAACAGGTGGTGAAACCCATAAGGATCCAAGTTTAGCATCAATTCAAGAATTTGAAGTTACCATCAACCCAACTAGTCAATGAACACATCACTTCCATGTTCTCCTATAATCATCAATTAGATTAATTTCCATAACACATGATCATTCCTAGACTATCCAAAGAAGAAAATAAATAAATAACCCTTTTTTTATTGATTGAGATATTCAACTATATAATAAAAATTATAAAATAATAAAACGTATTATATAGTTTAAATTTGAAAGGATTTATACCAAATCTAAGATTTTATATTTTTAAAATGTTGAATTTTTATATAAATATTATGGTTTAAATTACACTTTTTATTTTCTGCTTAACAAGATTGGACGAAGTGATTAACACGTGTATTCGTTAACTTTGGCTAATGTATGCAGTTAAAAAGATTAGGAGGAAAGGCAAAAAGGGGTAATTTGAGGGTCAACACAGGAGTTTCGTATTTTGCCATTGGACCTTGCCAAACTAAAACTACATTCTATGTTGTTGTAATCTAATTGCTTCCCATATATCAATTTCCACATAACATTTTCAAAAGGAATACGTAAAATACATAATTTGTTTACGCATGCTCGTAACAACACGTCGGATTCTGCCACCTGACACCCAAACCCACAGAGCCGACCCCTACGTTTTGGAACCACTTTTGTCCCACGCGCCACCTGATAACCATTCATCTTTTTTTACGCACATGCTTTTCTCGTTGAGAACAAATCAATGAACCAAAAAAAAAAATCCTTCGTAAATATGATTTACTTATATATAATTATTAGATAATAAGGATCAGGTTTAATAAAATATTTATTCAGAATTTAAACAAACGTTGGATCATATCTCATGCTTGGGAAAATGAATGACGGCGCTTGGGTAAAGGGCAGCGTGAAGTGCACGCGCGAATAGTGGGCCTGGTATGAACACTGTCCACAGAACAACAGAACAGAACCAACACAAGTGAAAAATATTAACCCGTATATATATACATACATACACTCTCTGTATCCTATCCTATCCTATCCTATCCTATGGCCTCCGGTTATATTTCAAAGGGAAACCGAAAACGAAACGGAGAAGGGAAAATATTAACTTAAAGGAAAAATAAAATTAAAAAAAAAAAAGAAAGAAAGAAAAAAACGCGGCTGTTCTAATTCTTTACACCAAAAACCAGAGAGAGTTTCATCTCTCCGCTAATCCATTCCAACTTTGGAGATCGAACACAAACTAAGCCCATAGCCTTTGGGTTAACATGATTTGTTTTCGTTGAGGATCTTTCGATTGAATTACTCTACTTCTTGGGGTTTTAGGATCATTCTTCTCTAGGTCGGTGATATCGATTGGGATTTTGTGATCGGCGTCATTTCATTGGAAATCCTTTCTGGGTTTTGATGGGTTGTCGGTTTTGTTGAATGGGTCGGTTCCAGTTTTGTGTTTGGATTCGTGGGACAGGAGGTCTCAGTTCCTGTTCTTGATTGTTTTTTGGTGTTATTTGGTTTTACATGATTTCTTTGGGGAGGAGAGATGCGAGAAAGGAGCTAGGGTTAGGGTTAGGGTTTGACGTTGTGAGAGAGATGGAGGATACTGAGCTTGAAGAAGGGGAGGCTTGCTCTTATCATAATCACAACGATGATGATTGTGATTCGAGCGTGGACCCTGATATTGATCTCTCTTACATAGTAAGCTGTTTCGTTTCCGTTGGCTCTTTTGTTTCTGGCTTCATTACTTATTCATCTGAGATTGATGTAGGTAGGTTAATTATCATGTGTTGACTTCTTTGGTACGTTTAGGATCCGAATTACACGTGCCTGTGGATATTTGATCTTTAATTTTGATTATCCGGAGGACTTAACATGTTATAATTGTGATCGGTAATGTGATATGGCCTATGCCTGCCTGGAAGAAAATTAGGATAGAAGTAAAGAAAGGCTGTGGGTTCTGAATGAGTGTTAGATATGGACACAAGGATTATGGGAGGTTCTTTTTAATAGTATCATTTTGCCAGTCTTAACTGTTTAGTGATCAATTTATGGTTCTGCAATCAGCATATCAATTACGAGGATCACATTGTTCAGCTAATGGAAGCATACTTTAGTTTTAGAATTAGGTTGAATGATTAAGTTTGTTCACAGGCATGCTATAAATTAAGGATTTCGTTTAAGCATACTTGTGCTATTAGAGCTTGCCTTCTTGTACGTATGATCGTACTTCTGCTCGGTACATGATCAGGTTTTTGTTTTATTTTTTACATGGTGAAGGGTGAGAAACTCCAACATCTCTTGGGACACTTTCAAAAAGATTTTGAAGGTGGAGTCTCAGCTGAGAATTTGGGTATGTTGAAAGAGAACATATTTGTGTTACTATCTCACAAACATCTAAATTGCATATGAGTAAGCACATCTTCCACGTGTTATCCGTGTTACCTGTGGATTTTAAATTCTACAGGGGCAAAATTTGGAGGCTATGGCTCATTTTTACCTACCTATCAACGGTCTCCTGTATGGTCTCACCCAAGGACTCCACCAAACAACCAGCACAGTGCTTCTAGATCTCCGGCAAATTTTCACTTGGAGGTAGAACTGTTTTGATATCTAGCGCATTACCTGTTACCATCTTATTCTTTTTCATTTGATTTATGTCTTGCCTCTTTGGCCAAATTTGGGTTTTATTTTACTCAAGCGCTTCAACATTACTTCTTTTATAGGGTGGGCCTGTTAGCTATGTATGTTCATCAATGGCACCTCAGTCAACAAAGTCTGAAGCTACTTCTACAAGTACATTGTTGCAGCCTGTATCAAAAGCATCATCCTCCCTGCATGATTCTGTCAAAAAGGAAGCATCAATGCCATCAACTTATCAAGCTGAAAATTTTTCTATAATACATGAATCTAGAAACAGGAGACCTGCTAATTTACCTGATCAGAAGAAGTTGAGAGTTCGAATCAAAGTTGGTTCTGATAACTTGTCGACACGAAAAAATGCTGCAATTTACAGTGGTCTTGGGCTTGATGTCTCACCATCTTCATCACTGGATGACAGCCCATCAGAAAGTGAAGGGATGTCCCATGAACCTCAAGATAGTCCCTTTGAATCTCATGCGCAAATTTTATCGGTGAATTATCTCATTGATATTTTGATATCTTTATTCATTGTCCATACATTTCCAGATGTGATATAAAGGTTATGTTATGTTATTTATTTATTCTTTTGGTGCAGATAATGACTTCCTCCCCATTGCATGGAAGTCAACTGCTATCACCCCTTCCTGATGATCTCATTCACCTGAAAGAAAAGGAGAAGCGTCCTAAAGACATAGGAATGAATGCGTTGAGGCAAGCTCGAGAAAGTTTGGATATAGGAATGAATGGGTCTGATTCCCTGAAAGTTCATAGGAAAGCATCAAGAGATAAAAAAGTGAAGTCAGTACATATTAGTGAAATTCCTTCTTGTAGGAATGATCTGGACTCTCAGAGCAGTTTTGATGGTATTCCTCATAAAGATAGAGGCATTGATGACTCTTTAACTTGTGAGGAGCTTGTGACAAATACCTTAAATATTCCACTTCTGAGGGACAGAGGTTCATCAGACCAAACAAGGGAAGAGACATTAGAACCAATGTTTACGCAAGAGGATGGATGGTTTGAAAATCGAAATGCAAGCATTGTTTCTAAGGGGCGGGCAGGTAAGAATGATAATTTCTCTGATAGTGTTTCAGTCAACACAAGAAGTGATGACCATTGCAAAGGAGAAAAGCCTAAAACTTCAGGGAAAGTGGGTTCCAATGCTTTAAAAGGGA
Source organism: Erythroxylum dillonii (assembly GCA_032467995.1). Lineage (NCBI taxonomy): Eukaryota > Viridiplantae > Streptophyta > Magnoliopsida > Malpighiales > Erythroxylaceae > Erythroxylum > Erythroxylum dillonii. Next base: position 8,479,741 of record JANKYE010000005.1, on the reverse strand, counting down.
GGAAACATCAAACATCTGAAACAAAAGATCATTCCAAGCAGAAGGCCAATAACAAAGCTAAATCTCATGGGCCTGAACTGAAGTCACATTTTGGAAAGGCGTCTTCATCATCTGAGGGGAAAGTGAAAACTAAAAAAAGTCAAAGTCATGCCAATGTGGAGGACAGTCCTTCATTGGCAGCCAAAACTAAGAAGAGCACCTATATGGACAAGCATACAACTGATGGTGAGTTAGGAGAGCTAAAATTACCAAAGAACTCTGAAAAAACTGGGGATATGTATAGAGAATTTTTCGGGGACATGGAGATAGAACAAGAGGAAAACCAGATAAGCCCACTGGAGGCTGACTATGAGGATAGGATGAAGAAATCTAATTTGGTTGAACTTGGCATGCATGGAACACAAATGGTAAAGGGGAGATCCAGTGGTAAGAAAATTCAGAAGCCATCAGCACCTGAAGCATATCCAAGAGCAACTTCAAATGTTGGCCCTCACCCTGGAAATGGGCCTATATCTGATGTACCTCATGCAACAACAGCTCCTGTTTTGATACAAGAGAATTGGGTCTGTTGTGACAAATGTCAGCAGTGGCGGCTTTTACCAATTGGTAAAAATCCTAATGACCTACCGGAGAAGTGGGTGTGTAGCATGCTTAATTGGCTGTAAGTTTCAATCCAGCACCTTCATTTTTTATACGGGTCAATATTCAAAAATGGGATGAATTAGAAATTCTAAACAAATATATAAAAGTGTTGGATGTTAGTATCTTTTTCCATCTGAAAGTTTAACGTTTCTGTTGTTGATGCTTTAGGCCTGGTATGAACCGATGTAGTTTTAGCGAGGAAGAAACAACCAATGCTCTCACCGCGCGGCACCAGGTCCCTGCTCCAGAAAGTCAAACTTTCATGCAAAGCAATCCTGGTGTGGTTGCTTCTGGAGAAATTCATCCTGATTATAACAGCCATGTGAATGGTTTGAATGCAGCTGGTAGCGGGGAAAGGAGAAATAATAGTCTCAAGGAATCATCAAATTCATTGAACAGAGACAGTTCCTCTCAGTTGGTGAAGAAGAGTGTAAGATTAAATGATGTGAATAGGTCTTCTTTGGTAAATGAAGCTGACTTGCAACTGAGCAAGTTTGGTGATATAGCTGTGGAGAAGCCAAAGCATAAGCAGAAAGAGAAGAATAAAAAACTTGATTCTGATGGAGGTACTGAATCTGAAATGGTTCTTTTATGTGCGTGTAAACATTCTGATGTAGGACGGGTAGAGGACAGCAGCCATACTAATTTTAAATTGAATTAGGAACACTAAAAGTCTCTTTATTGATATCAATGAAGAAGAGAACTTCAAACTAGTCTTAGAAATCACATCTAGGGATTAAAGAAAAAAGGGGGGAAAAAAAAAGAAAAAGGCTTCACACATAGTATCTAAGAATCCCTACTAGAACTTAACAGTCAGTTCTACATGAGAAAGTCTTGCACTTTAACAAACTTAAATGTATTTTAATCTAATAATGAGACTATTTACTAATTGAAATGAAATTCTAACTAGATAAACTGGTAAGTAATCTAGTAAGATTTTGAAATAAGCAAAGATTTGGAATAAGCCATTGAATAAAGAAATTCTCATTTTACTTTCAAATGGATATGTTTGATACTGATAGATCATATCTTGTAAATTATCTCCTTGTCAATCCACGTAAATCTAAATATGATAAATTTTGTATAAAATCAAACTTTTAGGTAATCTTCGTCACATGTCTTATGTAATTTATTTATTTCTGATACAAAATACAGGTAATCCAAAAGTCTCAAAGATGAAGGGTAAAAGGGACCATGATCAGGAGTCCTTTAGAGCCTCCAAGAAAATCAGGACCGAGGGAGTTGTGGAACAGTTTCAACATGGTCGGATCAGTGATAAAGTAGGTGACAGTTTAAGTAACTGCTTACCTTCTGTCTCATCAGGAAAGTCAATGCCTAAACATAACAATCATAAGGATACAAAGAATTCTAGAAAGGAGCAGGTGCAACTGTCCAGTAAAAGAGTGAGGGACACTGATGATAACTTGCATGATGGGCAGATTGATATAGTGGCTTGTGATAGTAGAGATAGTTCAAAAAGAAAGAAAATGAAGGATAGTCATGATCAACTTCAGAACAGCAGGATTTTGGTGAAGGAGTTCAGTGAGAATGACCAAAGGAAAGAGAGGGCACCTGCGTCTGAAGGAAAAGAGTCTAGCGCAAGTAAAAGTGGGGGTAAAACAGGCAGAAAAGGTAGTCACGGGAAAACCAAGCATCTGATACAAGAGCCGGGGAGTACCCTGTCTCAGCGAAGCTTGGATGGTGGGGATTCTTCAAGAAGGAACTCTGCATCTCTGCATCGTGCTGTGGCAGCTACTTCTAGCTCTTCAAAGGTCTCCGGTTCACATAAAACCAAAGCCTATGTCCACGATGTTAAAGGCTCACCAGTGGAATCTGTTTCTTCATTACCTGTGAGAGTTTCAAAGCTAGATAACCTTACATCTGAAAGAAAAGGCCTGATTAAGAGAGAAGATGACTTTACTGATACTGGCTTGTTGGACAAAGTGACTGGTTGCTCAGGTCCTAACATGCGTTGTCAAATTGAATCAACATCTTTGGATCAATTTCATGGCGATGAAAGACAAAATGAAACTCAAGGGAATCAAAGTGTTTCTCATCCTAGGAAGGGATTCTCCTCAATGTCCAGGGACAAAAATAGGAATTCCAACTCTGAGAGTGGGAATGGTAATGCCAAGTTCCTTGATTCTGTTGGCAAGCAAGCCCCTCCTTGTGAAGTAAGGCCTACTGGTAAAAAACAAATTGCTGAGAAGGGTGGAATCAAGTCTAATGAAGATGAAAATATATGCACTGACACAAAGGGCTCACTATCCATGATCGATAACTGTAAAAAAGACATTAGATCCAATTCTGAGGGACACATTGACCCAGATATGAAAGTAGATAGTATTTGCATCTATGATGCAACTTCTACTCCAAAGCAGAGTATGCTAGCTGATTGTGAGATCTCTGGCAGAGGAAAGGCACTCTCATCAACTCCCCCTAGGGGAGCTCAAAATGAGACATTGGCCAACTGCAATCAACTGGTTTGTGGGCCTCAAAAAGGAAATGGACAAAATGGTTTATCTGGTAATGCTGATAATGCATTAAAACTTTCACAACAAATCAAAAGGGCTGATCAACTTAATGGAATTCATTACGATAATTCTAGAAACTCCATGTCAAATGGGCATAGGAGCAGGGATCTTGAAGCCGCAAGTCCAGTTAAGAGGGATTCCTCTAGCCAGGCTGCAAACAATGCTGTGAAAGAGGCTACAACTTTGAAGCACATGGCGGATCGTCTTAAGGTTATTATTGTTAGATGGTTTAGGTTTTGAAATACCTTATTTATTTTCCTCAAAACTCACTGAATTTTATTTATTTATTTATTATTAGAAGAACTCTGGGTCACAACCTGAGAGCACGAGGCTGTATTTTGAGGCAGCCCTTAAATTTCTTGATGGAGCTGCGCTGTTTGAAAGTTGCAGCATTGAGACTGCCAAAAGTGCAGAGATGATTCAGTCAATGCAAATATATGGTAGCACCGCAAAACTCTGCGAGTAAGTTGAAAAGTCTACATTTTGATGAGGCTATATTTCTTTCTGTAATGTATATTACATGTGATTCTGTCAAAGAATTTTTAGAATCATAAAATGCTGTCATTTGAACTTGTTTTTTCTTTGATTATGATGTTTTCTATCCTAGTGATTGGGAGGTGTTAATTGTGGGATGAACTTAAACTACCATCACAACATGCTGGGGCATCTAGGCACTGCAAATTTGTACAATGTGCTTGCAGTGTAGATTTTCATCATAGCTTGAATATGAAACTGTTAAAATGCTGCTCTATTCAGTGTGACATGATTGTTTAATGAGAGGGGACGGGGGTCATGCTTGTGCTGATATATACGGACTCAATGACAGCCGCTGCTTTTTTTAGTCCTTTATCAATCATATTTCTGGACTATTTTCTTGTTGTTCTGCATTGATGATTCTTTTGTAGTCGATAGAGAAATTCCACCTTTATTATCCTTACTAAATCTTGTAATATTTTAGGTTCTGCGCGCACGAGTATGAGAAATTAGAAGACATGGCGGCAGCTGCTTTGGCATACAAGTGCATGGAGGTGGCATATATGAGGGTGGTTATTTCTTCGAATGGCAATGCAAATAGAGATCGACTTGAGTTGCAGAGGGATCTACAAAAGATTCCTCCAGGTTGTAAAATAACTATTATGAACTTGCTCATTCTAGAAGATGAATATTTTATGAAGCTCTTAATGTTAACATGACTGATGTTTATACCTGGTCCTTTCCTTTGGCTGGAAGCATTGTGTGTTTAATACTTCTATTCTGGGGAGAGTTACTCAGTACTTTTGGTCTGCGAATTTTGATGCCTGAAAGTTTTGTTTTTGACCACATTTTTGATTCTGTATATGGACTGGAGTTCGTCTCAAATCAGCAACAACTTCTTATGTTGTTGTGCTTATTCAGGTTGCACCTTTAGTAAGTTTAGGATGACATTTTTGTTTCATTGATGTGTATTGTAGTCTGCAACACGAGTATTCTCCGCCAAGAATTTTTTCCAAATAACTAAAAAAAATTTGTTATGTTATTGTGATATTATGTGACTGGATTTGCAAGTTTAGGGTGGTAATTTGTTTGGAGTCATTCTATGGTAGCTTAAGAACATTTGATGGTTATATTCTCCTATTTCACCTTAAAGATACGATTTTTATAGCACTGGGCGCTTAGCTTTCTCAACTTATGAATGAATCATTCAACTATTATTAAGGAAAATGGTGTAAACTCATTGTTCTTATCACACCACTGCCAGGTGAGTCACCATCTTCGTCTGCCTCCGATATTGACAACTTGAACCACACAACTTCGGTTGATAAGGTTCCCGTAGCTAAAGGTGTTAGCTCTCCTCAAGTGAATGGAAGCCACGTTATTACTGCTAAAAATCGTCCCAGCCTTGTACGATTGCTCCATTTTGTAAGTGTATTTCTACATCATATAGAAACCTATAGTTGTTTTTCGATCACTCTGGATGTAGTTTAAGGAAGGTTAAAAAATCTGAAATGAACTAATCCCCCCTTTCAACATTGGTAAATAATTTTGAAAAAAACAATTGTTTGGTAAAAGGCTTCCGGTTTATATTTCTCATCATATGTTCAATATCATTGTACTACTTGAGATTTGTATGTGTCAACGTGTACAATGCTTTGTTGATACTGAATTTGGTACTCTGATACTTTACTAAATTGCTGATTATTTATCTTCAGGCAGAGCATGTGAGTTCTGCAATGGAAGCCTCTAGGAAATCACGAATAGCTTTTGCAGCAGCAAATGCCAGAATGGTAGATGCTCAGAGTGGAGATAGTATGTTTTCCATTAGAACAGCCCTTGATTTCAGCTTCCAAGATGTAGACGGATTATTACGTCTTGTGCGACTTGCATTTGAAGCTATTAACCGATAAAGAGTCTGGCTGTTGATGGAGTGATTTAAACTGGGGAAGTTGTATCTGTTGGTTGGTGTGTTCTGGGGTCAAAGCCTTCTAGAAAAAGAAAGGAAGACTGGCTAGATGTCTCTGATGCATTACTTCTGTTGAGGGACCTGCTTTCCCCAATCGCCAACTCAATGTCCTGCTGTATACATGTGTGATATACAAAGAGAAATGCGGAAATACAAATGTATATTTGTATCATACTTCAGCTCTTCCTTGTGGGGACAAGGACTGCACTTAATTCCATTTTAAGACCGGTGTCCATGAATTCTGATTCGCAAGCCTTCCACCGATGCAACTAAGAGACTGTTGAGAAAAAAATAGGAGGATTGTTAGATGTTTCAACAAAATTGTGATTGAAGAAATAAATCAATAAAGACAGAGTATCCTAACTATGGATTTTGCCGGGGTTGTAGAGTTATATAATATAAAGAGTATATATTCTTACTTGAAATTGTTTTCATTTTTGGGGTGGACTTCTACTTTGGTATTCGGCTTTGATTTGTTATACATTCATTGAAGACATTGTAAAGGCAACTTCAGAATATGTAGTATCAGTATAGTCTCAGTTGTATCAGTAACTGCTTCTGTTTGGTTCAAGCAATACGAGCAGAGGCTAAACTACATTGCTGTCTGAGGTTGGCTACTTCATCTTTTGCTTTCGTTCTTCATACGTCACTATGTCTCGTCTGTCTTGAATACAAAGTTGATTCTGCTTTATCACGCAGGTTACTTTGGAAATCGGTGTTGGGGCAATTTTCCTCTGCTGTTGATGGGAAACTAGGACGGACTAGTTTATTGTTTGCATAGTGGAAGATAGTAATGCGACTCGTATCACGTCATCCAATTGTTCTTGTTGGAAGGTTTGAAGAGAATCACCGGCCATGTGTATCTTTGTACAAAGCACTGTCTATATGTTCACTTGGCTCTCTCTTTGGCAGTGGTTCATGTGTATATACCCATGAACTTGTTCCTTCGTATTTAACAGGTAAAACAACTCTTTATGGTTTTTAGTTAAAGTGCAAAGAAGTTTGTTTATTTGTATGTTTGGGTCTGAAGAAGTTGACATTGATGAACAGGTATTTTCTAATATCCTTCTCGTGGACATTGCGACAAATCTATGATCCATCCTCCAGAATCCAGATGTTAGAGAAGCAACAGTAGGGATTGTGGGAGTATCGTTACGGGAAATTTTTCTTCTGTTGTACATAAGAAAAAAAGTCATGGAATGGAACTGCCACTTGGTGCCTGTTGGAATAGAAAATTGTGATAATGCTTCAAGAAATTATGGCACAGCCTAAGCCTAACTTGAAACTTTACGCAACATGCATGTATTGTATATGGTTAATTATTTATCACTTCTTCTTCTAACCGATAAATATAGACAAATGAGTCGCAGATCATCCTCTCATCAAACTTAGTTAATGTTATAAGAGGCTGTTTTGTGAGTTAAACGTGTAATCTTATGGTTATACTTTGATCAAGGCTAAATCTCATTTCTAGTACTGTGTTCAATTCAATTCAATGAAATGACCATCTAAGTCCTCTGGGCCGTCTCGACTAAATTACAGATTCCTCACCCACATGAAATGCGTCTTCCTCCTTCCTCTCTTCTCTAACTCCCGTGGGCCGTGTCGACTAAATTACAGATTCCTCACCCACATGAAATGCGTCTTCCTCCTTCCTCTCCTCTCCTCTCCTTTCCTCTTAAGACTAAAAAAACAGACTACTACAAGCGCTTCACTTTAATTAAATCTCAGACCTAAGCAATACAATACAATACAATAAGATACAATACAGCTAAAGAACACCAACATGGGTTCCAGATTTTGCTATTCAAATCCCGTTGTCAGATCTTACCTTCTCTCCAGATTCTCTTTTCGCAAGCCTTCTCTGCTCCAATCCTTCAATTCTCACTTACGAAACGATGACGCATCCTCTTTTCATCACAAAATCCCTAGAAGGTGGCATTTCGGTCATTCTCATGAGCATCCCCGTCACGAGGAGGGCGAGAGCATTTTCCGACTCGGCCTCGCAGCTGACATTGCCTTGGCTACCGGAAAGGCTTTGACTGGTTATGTCACGGGGAGCACTGCCATTATCGCCGATGCAGCGCATTCAATCTCCGATATTGTAATTTCACCCACCCTTCTTTTTCTTTTCTGTTCGGTTAGGCTTTGTAATTTAGGAGTTTAAATTACACTACTAGCAATTTCTTATTCTTTCTTTCTTTCTTTCTTTGTTTGGCGTTTGTAAATGTTACCTTGATGATGATGAGGATGATGATTATTAATCATTTTAAGAAAGTTTGACTATAACTGATAGTTAATGTGATTTGCAGGTTCTTAGTGGAATTGCTTTATTGTCGTTCAAAGCTGGACGAGCTCCAAAAGATAAAGAACATCCATATGGTCACTTATAAATTTGTACCTACTAACTACTCCATTCATCTGTAGAATATGCATATACATGTCCTAATCCGTTTAGTACAACTTGTTTACTCTGTGGAAGAAAATTGCTTTTGATGCTGCTTCTAGATATTTAATGACTTCTCCTTACCGGTTTCTGGTTTTGCCTTTACTTCCTTCAGGGCATGGAAAATTCGAAAGCCTAGGAGCCCTGGGGATTTCGTGCATGCTTTTGGCAACTGCCGGTGGTATTACGTGGCATGCTTTTGATGTTCTGCTTGTATAATTTCTTTCCTGTATTGATCTATCTTTCTCATTTCCCGTCATAGGGACAACCATTATGAGAAATTCCTAGCACATTCTTAAATGTATTTAATCTCTTAATGAGTTCAACATATTTTTGTATCATTCTTCTTAACTAATATGCTTTCTAATGTGTAGGGATTGTGGCCATCAGCACCTGAAGTAACTAACCATTTGCTGTCTAATGAACATGGACATAAGCACAACAATGATGGTGCGCATCATCATGAAATTGACATGGACCACCCTATCCTTGCATTGAGTATGACTGTTGTGTCCATATCGGTTAAAGAAGCGTAAGTTGCAAACTTGTAACTCAGTTTAGAGCCTTTTTTATGCTACCTATTCTTTCAGCCTTCTCAATCTGACAACACTCAAACCTTCACAACCCTCTTTAGCTCCATCTCCTTTCATTGATGACATCCCAATTAGTTCCCATTACATGAATAAGTTGATTATTATATCGAAGTAGTGATGCTTATTGGAATATAACTAGGTAAGCAGATACACTTGTGACTGTCTGTGCCTTCGTTCTCCCAAGGGCCGCACATTCATTGATAACGTTTGTTTTTGCCACAGTTTTCTTTCCATTTTAACTATAGTTACATATTTCTGATCATTCTGCTGTCATTGCACTTCTGTTGAAAACTTTTGGCACTTTTAATTTTGTGCTTTTGACAAGTTCACTGCTTCTTGTATTCTTCTTGATGCAGTTTTTCTTCTCAAATGAGGTCTTTGTTTTTGGTAATTTAACCTGATTAGGCTAGTTAACTGTAGGTTATATTGGATAACAAAACAAGCTGGGGAGAGACATGGCAGTGGATTAATGAAAGCTAATGCATGGCATCATAGGGCAGATGCAATTTCATCTGTTGTTGCCCTTATTGGAGTTGGTAAGAATCATTGGCTCATGTAATGTACTTAGATTTTGGTCTTAATTGTTTCAAGAATACACTTAGGTCCAAGTATATAAGGATTACACTTGACTCTAGTTCGCCTGTCAGTTTCAGGTTTATCCCAAATTCTCATAAGTTCTTCAGTAGCGTAGTTTTGTAGGCACAAGTTGACAAACATCTGTTAACCGTGACTTTAGGAGGCTCAATTCTTGGAGTTAAGTTTCTGGATCCCCTTGCTGGGCTTTTTGTTTCAGGAATGATATTGAAAGCTGGACTGGAAACTGGATATCAGAGGTATACTTCCTAAATTGATTACACGTGCCCTCATATCTTTGCTATACCTGCAGATTGACCTTCTTAATCATGTAGAAACATTTGGGTATGAACTATGTGTGTAGAGTTTAAAGATATCTATATGTATATGGCACAATTGTATTAAGCAGTTCTCTCTGCGTCTAGTATAGTTATAGGTTGTAGCCAAGAACTTTCTTGCTTAAATTAGCTTTTCTTTATCTAGCAGATTTTTAACCGCTGACAATGGCTGCTTTTGCATTCATGTTCCTTGTTTCTGACTTGGAATTCTAAAATTTCACCTTGTGTTCTATGAGAACAACATATATATATTTTTTGACAAATCACTAACACCTTGTTGTGGAATGATGACAGTGTCATGGAATTGGTGGATGCTGCAATTCCTGTGGAGCATTTGGAATCTATAAAGGGCACAATACTACAAGTGGAGGGAGTCAAGGTTATGGATTAGAATCTGTTAATATATGCAAATTACTAATTTTCCGGACTTCACCTGCTAACTGTAGTACAGGTTTTATTTTTTTATGCCCTTCATTTATTGATCACCCTTATGTACAGCTCAAATCACATGGGCTTTAGATTGTTATGTAAAATAATATGGAGATTGATTCTCTGACTGAAAATCATAGTGTGCTAAGTGGACAAGAGCAGTTACACCATAGACTGTTACTTGCAACAGGCTTGCTTATTCCATATGACAAAATTGGTGTAAATATTCATTTATACATAACATTGTTGACATTGTATTGTTTGCCGCGAAAGAAAACAATTAAAAAGAGAACACTGTGTAGTGTACAAATAGAAAGTTGTTGCAACATGAAACCGTTGAAGCCTTTAGTGTCTTATCTCAAATTTAAGATTTTTTGTGGATAGGAAATGTTTTCTTCCCATCATGTGTAATTTTTGCAACTTTTAGCACATCATAAATTTTGATTTTAATTTGATGTAGATTTGATCGGATAGCTACTGATTGTCCTGGCATTAGTGACATCTTACTGAAGGAATTGATTATATATTTTTGTCTTTAATGTCTTCGTGCACCTTACTCTAGAATCTCCCGTATTGTTAATAGGGATGCCATCGGTTGAGAGGGAGGAGAGCTGGTTCATATTTGTTTCTTGATGTACATATTGAGGTTGG
>JANKYE010000005.1:8322496-8337502 GCA_032467995.1 Erythroxylum dillonii | reverse complement strand
CTTCCATTACACAATGCATATATAAAACACTAATTTTTATATCATTTCTTATTTCTAAATTCCACTGAAAAATCGGGGTCCAACACTAAAATTAACATGAGACTTATTTATATTGCGACTTTTTGCCAATGCACACACATCACATTCAAAAGATTTCAAATCAAGATTCATAAATTTATTTAGAAATAAATGTTTCAAATATCCAAACGAAGAGTGACCAAATTGTTTATGAATAAGTCAAAGTTCAGAAATACTAGATGAAGTAGCAGATAAGCATGATGTCGTTGCCAGAGCTTTCAAAGATGGTGGCTTAAGATCCAAATAATATAGATTTCCTTTCCTAATGCCACAGCTAATCGTCCGTCTCGTCTTGATGTCATTAAAAACACAAAAATAAGGCCAAAATATTACGATGCATTGAAGTGCAATTGTTATTTGTGCAATAGATAATAGGCTATAATTTAAAGAGGGAATAACAAGAATAGAGTTTAGGTTTAATTCATTAAATTTTTAGAACCTTCACCAATTATGGTTACAATTTCACCATTCGCGGTTTTGACTTCATGGATGGTTGGTTTGTGCATATGTTTCACCGTCCAATTAGAAGTCATATGCTCAGTCACTCCTGAATCAATAATCCAAGTTTCTGAACTAGATAGAAAGGAAGCTTTAAAAGAATTACCAGTAGATATGACATTCAAGACAGTTGAATGTTCTTTCTCCCCCTCATCAACCTGTTTTTTTATAAGGAAGCCTACATTAGATTTGCCTCCCTTTGCGCTTAGGTGCTTTTTCGAGATCCCACCATGGTGGATATCCTATATTGGTATAGTAATATGCAGTTGTGTGACCAACCATCTCACAATCTGTACAGTACAATTGACTACCTCCTCTTTTTTCGGAAGACTTGGAAACCTCATAGCTCCTTTCGGTGTTCCCATTGTTCTTTTGCTTATGAAATTTCCACCCTTGGCCATGAGTACTGTAACCTCTCCAGTTGATTCAGTTCGATGCAGGACCCTTTGATTAGCTTCTCGGCGCACATAGGCATATGCTTTTTCAAGACATGGCTTGGGTTCCATTATTAAAATCTCACCACAAACTTGGTCATAATCAAAATCCAAATCGTTTAAGAATATATAAACACGCATACGTTCAACTAAATCCTCATATATTTTCACATAATCGGGATCTTTCATAACAAAAGTTTCACGATAATCCAACTCGGTAAAGATTTCAGAAAGCTCACCAAAGTAAATGGCTAAGTTCTGACCAACTTATCTAAGCATCCATGTCTTCTGATGCAATGAAAAAAATATGGGTTTCATCGCTTCCATCATAATACGCCTTGGATAAAGCTGTCTAGATTTCTCTAGCTGTAAGTAATCGTATATATCTCTTCATCAGCTTCGGTTTCATGTTGGTGAGCATCCAACCACTGACCTTTCGACAATCAACATTCCACTTCTAATATTTAGGATCGCCCATGAAAGGAGGTAGGTCTAATCCTATGATAAACTCTTGTTTCTCCCTAACTGCAATATGGATTTCAACGATTTGTGACCAGACATCATAATTCTCTTCATTCAGAATGATGCCAGGATTAAAATGGGCAGATTCGTTTTGATATTCAATGATGGGTTGGTAATTTGGTTCAACAATTTTTGAACTACTGCCTGATGCAGCAGTTTCGGGTGATGGAAGTTTGGGGATATCATCTGCCATTTGAAGTGGGTTTTAAGTGAGAGGAATATGTTCAAGAAGATATATAATATGGGGATACACAAATGTCTCTAATACCATGAAGCATATGTGGGTAAAAGTATTTTTTTCTTGTATATATTTCCTCCTTTTTCCTCATATATATATACACTTGAGGTTAGGCTTTGCTAGTGTAAATTTACACAATAATTACGGGCCAAATAAGGACACAGAATAAGTAAATACAAATTGAATCCTAATCACTATAATCACGAAGTAATCTCCTCCAACTTTTATTCTTTTGGTTGCAACATCACAAATTGTAACTGAATAGATCATCAGTTAATTACAAGCCCTCAAAAAGTATCTCAAATTTGGAATCACTTTCTGTAGCTCTTTAGAACCAAGTTATACTAAGCAACAAGTATGCTGATGCGAACCTTTAGATTATAAAATTTATTTATTTATTTTGTTTTACTTTTATTAAGACTACAAGGACGTTTTTATCCTTGTTATTAGGTTCTAGGTCATTATAACTCATAAAAATATTTCTTTATTGTATTGCAGAAGAACCTTTGTCTATTTTCAATAAAAATACTCTATTTCTTTTAAGGTTTTTGTCTACCTTTGCGTTCTTTGTAGATCTTGGATTAGATTTGTGTTTTTTGTACTTTTGGATTAGAGTACTACGTTTCTGCGCTGCGTCAGGTAGTATCAGAGCCTTAAAAGCCCAAGGTTTGTTCATCTAACCATGGCCAACATCAACGATGACATTCGTGGGTTACTCAAAGTTTAGGAGTCAATTCGCAATATAGAATGACAATTGGCGTTGATTCAAGACCAGTTGCAAGTGTTGTTGCGAGGAGACAACATAAGAAGAATTGAAGAACCAATTGTTAGGAAAGGTGACCCTGCGAGGCATCCTCCGATTCAAAATCTAGTGTCATAGAATCATGAAAATAGCTTTAGTGATGAGGAAGAAGTCATCCAACCAAGATGAAGAGGGGACTATGAATATAAACTTAAGGTAGATATCTCATCTTTTAGCGGAGATCTTGATATTGAAGGCTTTCTTGATTGGTTAGCGGAAGTAGAGAGATTCTTCGATTATATAGAGATTCTAGAGTATAGGAAAGTAAAGTTAGTGGCCTACCGTCTAAAGGGGGAGCTTCCGTATGGTGGGAGTAGTTGTGGGATTCAAGAAGGAGAGAAGGGCAGAATTCGGTTTCTTTGTGGAGGAGAATGAAGCAGTTGCTTAGAGGGAGATTCTTACCGCCAGATTGTGAGCAATATATTTTCGACGCGTATCAGTAGTATTGTCAAGGTGGTCGTAGCATTCATGAATATACAACAGAGTTTTTGAGGTTGCCAGGCTGCAACTAGTTGTCTGAATCTCAACCTTAACAAGCCTCACGCTACTTGAGAGAGTTAAAATTGAATATAAGGGAGAAAATAGGAATCTAGATGGTGTTTACAATGTAAGATGCGAGAAATTTAGCTATGAAAGTTGAATCTATACTGAATGACAAGCAACGGGAGTTTAAGCGCTATACAGGTGAGAAGACTCTAGGCGATAAAGGAAAGGAGGTGGTTACTGCAAGTCCTACAAGGAGTAGTGTTAGTATGGGAAGCATTAATGGCGGAAGTGCAAACAAAGTAGCTCCAACAACTTCCAAACCCGCAAATCCGTATACTAAACTAACTCCATCAAAGTGTTAAAGGTGCGGTGAGCCAAGACACAAATTTAATGAGTGTCCAAAGAGGAGAGCAGTAAACATGGTGGAACAACAAGAAGAAAAAGATGAAGAGAAAGTATGCGAGCCTAAAAGTGATGGTTGGGAACAATAGGGAGAAGAGGATGAGGAGACATATATGTTAGACCCTGAACTTTTCTTGGAAGATTAGAACTATTAAATGAGAAATTTTGGTGATTAGTCACGAGTAAAGAACAAACAAATGAAAGTTTTTGAACCAAGAAATGATAGACAAGAGTAAAGTAAGGAATGAGAAATGTGGATAGATTAATGATTTGCTATGGTGTTTTCGGTGGATAAGAGATTTTGAAATGGAAAGAATTAAGGTGAAAGTTAGAAGTGGAATGAAAGCAAAAGTGAAGTAGAAGATGAGAACTTGGTACGAGTTATGTTAAGGAAAGATTTTTGAAATAAAGGGTTGATCTGGAAAATGTTCACTGAATGTGCCTCGGTCTATTAGCCATAGCTTTTTCTCTATTTATCCAAATGAGATGGTTCTTAATTCAGATTAAACTAGAAACATATGGCTACATTTCGTATGAAGAAATCGAATTTCAATTCTATCTCTAAGAATCTCAAAAGTTGTCATGAAGTTAAGAACGGGGTGCAGTACATTGGTGGAGGAATGTAAAATTCATGTTCTGAATTCATAGGCAATTCTGGGTTAATCTAGGCTGATTTAGGTTAATGTGTCTTCTAGAAAGTTATAAGAATTTCTTTTATCTTTCCAACGGTATATAGAATGGAATTTTTGGACATTTGAGTCAAAAATTATGATCTTTATAAGGGGAGATGCTCTAGAGAGTGAAAAAGTAAGACGAAACAAAAGTAAGATGAAGCAAAAGTAAGACGATACAAAAGTAAAACAAAGCAAAAATAAGACGAAGCAGAAGTAAAACAAAGCAGAAGTAAGACGAAGCAAAAGTAAGACGAAACAAAAGTAAGATGACACAAAAGTAAGATGGAAGAAAACGTAGAAGATAGAATTAGTCTTCGAAGTCTTCATGAAAGTTGTAGCTCTTGAAGTCCTCTTTCGAACCATCCAAAGAACACCTTAATCAGAAATGTTTAGAGAAAGTTATAGCTATTTCCCCGAAATAGGTTCAGTATGATTGAGGACAAAAACAGATTGGATTCTTTTGGTCATAACTTCTTCTCTAGACACCCAAATGATCTGATTCTTAAACCATTGGATTCGTAAGACATTGCTCTATATCTCTACCAAAGAGCATAGCTATCTGAAATGAATTGAGAAAGATTGAGTGAAAAACATAGGACGAGTACAGTGAGTGTGCTTTTAAGTAATATAAACTGGTGTTATTTCATTGAACATACTTCAGTATTTTGATGATTTCTTGATCTGTAGAGCTCCAAATGAGATGATTTTTAACTTGTGGTAAACTAGAGACATAGAGTTACAAATTATCTGAAGAAAGTGAATTGTAAATCAGTCTCTAAGACTTTCAAATTTTAGATGGAAGTTGTGCATAGTATATTGTTATGGACAAGAGCAGTCCAAAAATGTTTAAAGTATATCTTTTGAATCATTGAACCAAATTGAATGATTTTGGATGCATTAGAAACTTAAGACAATGGGAAACATTTTTCTAGAAGAAAGTGTTATACCAGAATGTGTAAGGGTATTTTTGGCAAGACACTTAAGTTTAAAAAAACATAGGCCTATAAGGAAGGATGAAATGGACTTTTTGGACTCATTAAGGGCATAATTGGAAGAAGTATTGTCTCGCTTATAAATAAAGGAGAAAACATGAATGAGAAGAGGCGAGAGAAACAAAATGCGTGGATGAGAAGAGAATGTCATGACGAGAGAGAAATATAAAGAGAAGAAGAGAAAGAAGAGAAACAAGCTAGGGTTTCAATTATGTTAGCCCTCAAGAGAGATTTTGAGGTTGTTCAAAAAGAGAAAAAGGTAGAGGAAGAGAAGAGTTTCCAATTGAGCCAAAGATTTCGTCATTTGGTAAAGAACCAAGGGGGCCATAGAGGCCTATTTCAGTTAGATGATCTCACGGAGTACACATTAAAGATACAGCAGAAAAAAAAATCTTTGACACCTCAGGTTGTTTGCAAAGAGAAGAGACATTTTAAGCAAGTCAAGTATTTAAGCAAGGAAATCAAGGTGGGCACATGTTTATAATAGAGTAAATAAGCTAATACTGTTTTCTTTAAATCAAAGAAGTTTTCTGATTTCATTTGCATTATAAGTGCTGCATTATTGTTTATGAATGATTTGTGAAATCTGCTATATGTTTGTTACATGATTTGAGTGATGATTTTCAAAAGGAAAAGACCATGAAAGTGAATGATTTTAAAAAAGATGCATGTTTCTGAAAGCATGTTTTCAAGAATAGTTTCAAGATATACGTCAAGTATATGAAAATGTAAGTTTTCAAGAAAAGTGCCTTTTTGGGCAACAAGTTGACAAGTTAAGAAATATGTGTTATGTAAGTTTGTGGTGGTCCCCTAAGTTAAGTCACGTGCAAGTTGACCTGCCCGCTAGTGACATGGAGCTCCTTCATATACTCCTATAAGTTCACGGTTACGTAAAACTATTATGTGAGATTGTGTTAGTACGTTCTGTTCATGGCTACACAAGACCCTTATGGGTAATGTGTAGTATGTTTTGTTTTTTGACCTACCCAAACCATTTTTGATGTACTTATGTGCTTATAATATGTTTGAACAAGTTTGATGCATTCATGTTTTGTAAGTTGTGAATTTTAACTATACGACAAGAATTTTGAAAAAAAAAAACAAATATTTTACGATTCAATAAGATATTTTTCTGTGACAAGTAAACTGTTTTCAACATTTCTGCTTATCTTTTTATTATAAACTATTTCCCACGAGCTTTCAAGCTCACCCCCTTCCTGTCCTCATCCTCAGGTTATAGTTAGGAGATCAAGTGATTGAGAGCCTAAAGGAATTGCTACTTTTTCTACTGTTTTTTTTAATAAGCCAATGATGTGGCTTTTGATATGTAAATAAAGTTTATCAAACTCTATTGCTTGAGTAATGAAATGATAGATTGAAGTAGTTTCGCTTGTGTATGTTCTTTTGGCTCCCTATTAAAATGGTTAAGGAGATTTCATGGGAATGTGCTCAAGTATTATGATATTTCGTAAGCGTTGGACTTTGGAATCAAGCGGGGTCCAACAGTATATGTGTGTCATTAGAAGACTGATGATATCCCGCAAGGAGCACGGTGATTTGCAAAGACATAAGATCTTTCGTATGAGGTGTTTGGTACTAGGGAATTTGTGTGAGTTGATCATGGATGAAGGGAGTCAGAAAAATATTATAAGTGCAACTACTGTGAAGAAGTTAAAGTTGACTACCAAGCCACATCCAAATCCTTATAACATTGGGTGAATCAAGGAGGCTGGACAGATTCTAGTTAAAGAACAGTGTAAAGTGACTTTCTTGATTGGAAAGTATCAGGATGAGCACTACTGTGACGTAGTAGAGATGGATGTATGTCAGATCATGTTAGGAAGACCATGGTAGTTTGATGTAAATGCGATGCATTCAGGAAGGAAAAATGCATATCATTTTGTAAAAGATGGCATAAAGTGTACTTTAGTACCTATCAGTGGTGTAAAGTCTTAAGGAAAGATCTAGAAGCCTTTGTTATAAGTAGAGAATAATCGAGACAAATTTATTGGTGAGATGAAGGAAACAAAAGAGATGCATCTGTTAATAGTTAAAGGGGAAGAGCTACTAAGAAGCAAGCCTGAGCTTGTGGTACCTTAAGAAGTGCAATCTATATTAGAGAAGTTTGTAGATGTGACTCTAGAGGATTTACTAGAGGGATTACCGCCTATGTTTAATATCCAGCACCATATTGACTTGGTTCCAAGAGCCAGCTTGCCTAATCTGCCTCATTATAGGATGAGCCCAAAAGAGAATGAGATTCTACCGGAGAAAGTAGAGAAGTTGATAAGTAAAGGTCATATTCGGGAGAGCATGAGTCTATGTGCAATCCCAGCATTACTTACGTCGAAGAAGGATGGGAGTTAGAGGATGTGCGTTGACAGTAGAGCGACCAACAAAGTCACTATTAACTATAAATTTTCCATTTCAAGACTTGATGATATATTAGATCAACTGAGTGAAACCGTTATTTTCTCTAAAATTGATCTTCGGGGTAGATACCATCAAATAAAAATAAGGCCTGGAGATGAATGAAAGACAACCTTCAAGACAAGGGATGACTTATGTGAGTGGCTAGTCATGCCTTTCGAATTATCCAATAAACCTAACACTTTTATGTGTCTTATGAACTATGTGTTACGACCTTTCATTGGTAAGTTTGTGGTTGTTTATTTTGATGATATTCTTATCTATAGTAGATTTATTAAAGCGGATGTGAGACATTTCAGGCATGTATTCGAGGCCTTAAGAGAAAATCAATAATATGCCAACTTGAAGAAATACCTATTTATGTTGGAGAATTTGCTATTCCTCAGATATGTTGTGTGAAAAGATAGCATCCGAGTGAATAAAGATAAGGACAAGGCCATTAGAAATTGGCCTACACCAAGAACCATTAGAGTTGTGAAGAGTTTTCATGGTTTAGTGACGTCCTATAGGAGGTTTATTAAGAATTTCAGTAACATTGTAGCTCCTATTACGGACTGTCTGAAGGAAGGGAAGTTTAGATGAGAAGAATAGCAAAAACAAAGTTTCGCCCATATCAAGGAGAAACTGTGTACAACACCGGTCCTAGTCTTACCAAGCATTGAAGTATTTGGAATAAAGTATGAAGTGAGTGGGATAGGTATCCGAGCAGTATTATCCTAAGAGAAAAGGCCTATGACATACTTCAGCGAGAAACTAAGCAAGGCAAAGCAAAAATAGGCTACCTATGATAAGGAGTTCTATGCCATTGTGAGGGCTTTGAAGATACGGGAGCATTACTTAATTGGAAAATAGTTTATTCTTTATACTGCTCACAAAGCATTGAAGTATTTGGACAGTTAAAAGCAATTGAGGACCAAAATGCATGCTAGATGGTCATCTTATATTGACAAGTTCCCCTATAAACTTATCAATAAAGTTGAGAGAAACAATGTAATAGTAGACGCGTTGAGTTAACGAGTAGCCATTATTAGAATACTAACAATTGAGATTGAAAGTTTCGAATACTTGAAAGACTTATACGTTGATGATGAAAATTTCAAAGGAATATGACAAACTTGTTAAGGTGAGAAGCCGTATAAAGTCTACCATATTCATGATGGGTTTCTTGTGAGAGGTAACCAATTATGCCTCCCACAAACATCAATAAGGGAGAAGGTAATTAGAGACTAACACGAAGGAGGGTTAGCTGGACACTTGGGCAGAGACAAGATAATTAAAGAGGTACGTAAAAGGCATTTTTGGCTTAAATTGAGGAGAGATGTTATTTCTATTATTTTTAGGTGCCAAATTTGTCAAACTTATAAAGGTCATGCATCAAACGCGGGTTTATACATGCCATTACCTACACCTGACAATATTTGGGAAGACCTTTCCATGGACTTTGTACTAGGTTTACCAAGAATATAAAAGGACATGGATTTAGTTTTCGTGATGGTTGACAGATTCTCTAAGATGACACATTTTTTACCATGTAAGAAGATAACAAATGCAACAACCATTACTAAATTGTTCTTCCGAGAGGTGGTAAGGCTCTATAGGATTCCAAAATCAATTATCTCTAATAGAGACACTAAATTTCTGAGTCATTTCTAGAGAATTTTGTGAAGTATGTTTGATTCATCCTTGAAGTATAATAGTATAGCTCATCCACAAACTGATAGACAGACAAAAGTAATGAATAGGACTCTGGGTAATTTAATGCGGTGTATTTGTCGTGATAAGTCAAAGAATTGAGATTTTCTTATCACACAAGTTAAATTTACTTAAAATAATGCTATCCATAACTCTATCGGTCGATCTCTATTCTTTGTGGTTTACACTAAGATACCAAATCATGCACTAAACCTTATTTAGTTACCTAAAAATGTTAACATCTATACAAGTGCAACCAAGTTTGCTAAAGAAACCCAAGAAATACAAGTTGAGGTGAAAGAACAACTTGAAAAAGCTAATGCAAAATATAAGACTAATATAGACCCCGTATAGGAAGAATCAAGTGTTTGAAATGAGAGATAAAATAATGATGTTTATGATCAAGAAATTACTGAACATCACCACAAGTTAAAAGCTAAAAAGTAAAGTCCATTTAAGATTGTTAAAAAAATTAATAACAATACATGTCATTTAATTACCTTTGTGGATAGGAAATATCAACCCAATCTTTAATTTTACAAATGTTTACCCCTACTTACTATAATGCAAATTAAGTTATCCAAAACATAACTTAAGGTCAAGTTTTTTATAAGTGGAAGAACTAACACAACTTTAGGTTAAAAAATTTATTTATTTATTATATTTTACTTTTATTAGAACTACAAAAACATTTTTATCCTTATTATTAAGTTTTAGATCATTATAACTCATATAAACACTTCGTTATTATATTGCAAAAAAAAACTTTGCCTATTTTCAATTAAAGTACTCTATTTCTCTTAAAATTTTCGTCTACCTTTTAAATTCTTTGTAAATCTTGAATTAGATCCGCATTTTTTATAATCTTAGATTAGAGTACTGCATTTCCGTAGTGCACCATATGCTCAATACTAAAATTAAAAAAAATGAAGTCGTTAGACTTCTGCTTTCACATTCTGGCGAGTCATCACAATCACAAAATGATGCTGAAACATCAATCCAGACTTGCTCAGCAGGATTGCAAAACTGAAGCCCTGAGAATGGATGGTACTTGTTGAGAAGACATACATCCACAGGCCTGCGTAAAGTTTTAGCTCTTGTATCGCCACAAAAATTGAATGTGAAAACCCTTTCCAATTGCCTCCCTTGTACAGTAGGTGATCCGAAGTGGTCATGAACCTGTCAATGATCCGAAGTGATCATGAATTCAAAATTTGTCCACCTGTACTAAGAGTATGCTTAGTCTCTTGCATTTCTTCGCACCCTGTCAAATATAGGATTTTCTAGCAGTTCTTTAGCAGAAGGCCTCCGAATGGGATCCGGGTCAACCATTGACTGTCAATATTCAGAACTATATAATCAGAAATGCATTACGCAATCCATGATGGCATGTAAATTGTTTCTGTAGATTCAGTTAATAACGAACTTAAAATTGAAATGGAGTTCCACGGCCAGCAAAAGTTTTGTGAACTTTATTATTTCCATTCATTTTCCTGCTCTATATGAACTCTAAAAAAGTAGATTTCGACTGTTCAAAAAGTGAATCAAAAGAAGCAGAAAAAGTTACATGTAATTGAAGGTAGTCTGAACTCATGAATTAAAGCGAACAATAAAGAGAAGGGTACACCAAAACTCGTATTTATCTCATATTTGTTGAATTTGCAGTTTATTGAAATTAAGGTGGTCAAAAAAAGATTTGGCAAGTATTATGTCTAATAGCAAAATCTGCAAAGCTAAAAGACTTCGTCACAACCAAGCACTGCCTCCTGAACATTAAGGTTGATGAAAGTATGCAATGAAGATTACAAAAATACCTTGAGTAAGTTCTGAAGCTGCAACGAATGACCAGGAAGAAGAGGCAGTTTTCCCTCTCTAAGGTTGAAAAACTGTGATCTTGATTCTGGTAAAGGTGAACCTCTAATAAGCTCATAAATAGCAGCACCCAATGAGAAAATATCCACTTTATCAAGATGATCATAATTCTCGTTGAGAATTTCTTGAGGCATATAACGTGCATCCCCTTCTTCAATTGGCATACTCTGGTCAAGAAGAGTTGCACAACCAAAATCACCTAGCTTATATTCCCTATCCTTCACATAAATATTATCTGGTTTGACATCCAGGTGTGCTATTCCTTTCCCATGGACAAACTGCAAGGCCTTTGCAATCTGCCAAAATCCAGTAATTAGCAACATCAAATAGATAGCAAAAACAGGAACTCTGTAGTTTCAAGACATAATTAGATAACTGGAAGTAAAATTTTTTGTTTGTAGGATTTTCTCGACAGCATTCTTGAACAAAAACTAATTTGGACGCTACAATGTCGTTGAGGTTCAATTATAGTACAATAAATCAATGATTATCAAGCTACTAATCAAAATTGTTAGTCATATCAACAAAGAAAATGATTAAATGAAAAATAGTTGCATACGGTGTCTTGTTCTACCCTCAACGGTAAGTTTACAGTCTCAAACCACTATCCACATTTATACAGGGTATCCCAACTAACGCAATTTTCCATAGATCTTGCGATTGGACTGACTACACATTCAAGAGTCTAGACTTAGAGAAATGCAATTCACAGATTCAGGATACAGAAACTTTCAATTCAAAAGACAAATTATTCTAAATACACTTTCAGAACAAATGCCGTTGTGCCATTGTATGTAAGCCACAAGTTTGGATCACATAGTTTTATTCACCTCTTAAGTTTTAGCCAGATACCCAACAAAATATGCTAACCTGATGCAATATTTTCAACACTTCTGGCTCTGAAAATGACTCAAAGGACTTGTTGATGGATAAACTGCAATCACAAAGTTCCATTTGAATGTATAGTTTCTCATCTTCAAACCAAGAAGAGTGGTATCCTACAATGTTTTCATGACTACCTGAAGAGCAAAATGGTAAACCAATATGCAAACTTAGTTGACTAGTTCATAACGTTAAAAAAAAATGTCCTGCGAACTAATATTCATACCTAAAGCTGCCAATGCCTGAACCTCCATCAAAGCCTTCCTCCTTCAGGATACAAACAAATTTCCTTAAAAACGTTGCTCAAAGAATAATACAAGTATCCAAAAGTATGAGAAGTCCACCTTTCTGCATCACGATGCAACTGTCTTGTACTAAGTTTCACAGCGTACAAACAACCATCAATTCTCTTGAGAACTTTGAAGACGTGACTAAAGTTTCCAACACCAATTTGCTACAAAAGAAAGCAAGGCACTAGATTATATTGACAAAAATATGCGCAACAGAATTACAAAGCAAAATATGTACGCCACTTAGAATTACTTGAGAATGAAATATGTAGCACTACCTGAATCTCATGAAAATCTGTATGATAGCGAGAGAGACCATTCCCACCAGTGAATAGAGGTAAAATCCCTACAGATCAAACCATCACATCATTAAGTTGACATTTAACAAAGAAAAATAAAAATTAAGGACACGATTTTCTAACTAATACTACAATAATCAAAATCCGCAGCGACAGACCGGCACATTTTAATCTTTGATTGCCAAACGGATCAGCATCCACTCCTGAATTATCAGAGAGATATGGGTTCTTAATGCAAGGAGGGGGCATAACTCGACAGCGCAAAGCAACAGCAGACTGAGGGACTAAACTGGGAGTCTTATGATACCCAGTTGTTATTGATTTCTCAAACCTCAAAACATCATATTCAAGACTGTCTTCTGCAAGCTTCAAACTTTCTTGCTGATCAGACAACGTCGGGCTGAGTGGATCAACAACAGCTCCAAACTTCCGACGCTTTTTGTTGGCGGTGGTGGTTGATTTCTCAGGTGACTTGGGGCAGGGAATATTTGCCTGCATACGGTTAAATAACTTTAAGAATAAGGAAATTACCATATATCACCCAAACTGTAAAATTGGGATTTAAGATAATCACCTTGTTGCAATCCATCGTTAACTGTTGATTGTCCGGTGTTATATAATCTGGAGTGCTGCGGATACCCAAACAAGGAACGAATAGAATATTTACCAAAATGTCATGAGAAGAAGAAGAAGAGATGGTAAGATTGTTTTTTTCTTTTACCAGAAGAAGTCCTGGCTGAGAATGAAATCTTTCTCATCGGCGTCTAGGTCGCCGTTCCCGGCGGTTGGAGGGAGCTGGGAATCGGAGGCTTCGGAGTCTAGAAGGTTCTGGAAACGAGAGGAAGCGGATGCAGAAGGAAAGGCATGGTTGAAGTGGATAGGCACCTGTAAATGAAGAGTTCCCTTGTTCATTTTACTGTTGTCGCTCTCACTCTTCCTCTTGCTTCTCAGCCCTTTGGTCTTCATTAACCACAGTATAACTCAAACACACGCATGCTCGGATGTTTGTGTACTATTATAAATTAATTATTACAGAAAGAAAACCAAATTCAAAAATTGCGCGGGTTGTATTGTATTCCTTCTAACTTTGAACCTCAACCATCGCATTCATTGAATGACGTGACCCTTTTGGGTAAATCTACAGGTTTTGGAGGCAAATCAATCTCGCCTTTCGCAGCGTCCATCGTAAGTTATTTGCTCTCTCTCCCCTCTTTTAAGTTTTCTGGCGGGTCCTGCCTGGCAAATGCGGCCTGGAATCTTATGTAACTACTACTATTTCTATGCACCTATTCTATCTTATTATATCCAAATTATTTAATTACGTGGGTCTTACATAAATAAATGACTTGGATCTAATATAACAGAGTAGATACATAAAAATGTGAATAAAGGGATCCTACATGAATAAATAACTTAGATTTAATAGAACAGAGTAGGTATACAAAAATGTGGGCAAAGGATCACATCCCGGCAAATGCTAGTCCAACCCACTTATAAATATGATTAATGTCTATTTGAGATCATATTTTCTTTAATTAAAACAAAGGCTTCCATGTGCAGTGTCATATGAAATGTGACATTTGACATTTAGGTAGAATGCTTTTAAAAGTTTCATGTTTCATGAAGGGACAACCGCATAAGTAGAGAAATATGACCTATGAATCTCTACAAAATGTTGTTTTTCTCTTAAGGAGTATGATCTGCTCATGGTAATAGGAAATATGAGGCAAAGCATTTTATGATGAATGAAAACAAATAGCACAAACTTTGTCCACCTAAAATAGTAAACGATGACAAAGATTTTAAGCAGACTAATAAGGATTATTCAAAACAAACATCATCAACCAAACTCTTAAACATATCTTGAAGATGAACACTGCACATCGTAGAAGGTATTCAAGGAATCTTTAGTTTGTAAACAAACATTTTGAATGGAGCATTTTCAAACACTAAAACATAATAAACCACAGATAGAAAAATGAAGAGAAACGTTAGAACAAACTATAAGTAGAAATTCTCCAAAAGAAAGGATTTTGATGTATATGTAATTAAGTTTATATGTTCTATGAACACTTAATTCAACCCTTATATATGTAATTAAGTTTATATGTAATTAATGACTAATAAGTGGCATTAGGCTAGCATTTATAAAGAAATCATATAACAAAGATATTAATGGCATATCTAAAAGCATCACACCATTCAACCAAAAGGAACAAATTATTAATTGATCACCTTTCTTTAATGGGAATCATTACCACTATTGGAAAACTATAACGAGATTTTTATTAATGGTCAAAAGCGTTGACCTCAAGGAATAACTTCAAATGATCTCTTTAGGGTCCGTTTGGTTGAGCTTTTGTCAGTAGAGCTTTTATCAGTAGAGCTTTTGTCAGTAGAGCTTTTCTGAGAAGA
>JANKYE010000005.1:8271951-8287884 GCA_032467995.1 Erythroxylum dillonii | reverse complement strand
AAAATTCTCCAAAAATACAAAATTAACAATTTCACTTTCCAAATCAATTTCCAATAACCATAGCTCATAATTCTCAAAGCAATCCCATTTATTACCAATTATACCCGGAAAAAGTCAATTGAGTGCATGATCAATGATTTTAATGTGTGCAATTATCCAATTTGTCAATGTGTACCCAAATATGATGCATTTTTATCTAAAGCTCACTTAAGACCACAAGTACCAAGTTTAAAACAATCACAAATGCGATTTACTAAAGCTTCCCCGAGGATGTCCGTTAAACGAACTTGCATGTCCGTTAAACGGACATAGACTGGCCAAGCAATCCAAATTCATCCGAGAAAGTCCGTTAAACGGACCTGCATGTCCGTTAAACGGACATGAGCCATCCAAATTGTTCCAATTCACCCAAAGCTGTCCGTTAAACGGACTCCCATATCCGTTAAACAGACATGAATCACACAAACCTTCCTAAGCCTCTTAGCTCACGTGTGCCAAATTTTAGGGTTCTAACCCTTAGTAGGGGGAACGGGATATTACAAAAGGTGCCTCGGTCACAAGATCTCCTACATTTAATGGTGAAGATCATCATTATTGGAAGGACAGGATGCGACTCTTTATAGAATCCACACATATTGATCTTTGGGATATCATCGAGAATGGTCCATATACACCAACAGAAGAAGAGGGCAATATCATCTCTCGTGACAGATGGTCAGCTGATCAGAAAGCTCGATTTCAGTTAAACTCAAAGGCTAAGTTCTTTCTAAGTTGTGCCATAAGAAGAAGTGAATATGATAAGGTTTATGGATGCAAATATGCAAAGAAAATGTGGGAAACATTAGCCATTGCACATGAAGGCACAAATCAAGTGAAAGAGTCCAAGATCAGTATTCTTGTTCATTAGTATGAGCTGTTCAAAATGAAAGATGAGGAGACTATTGATTAAATGTCTGGACGATTTCAAACTATTGTTAAGGGACTTAAAGCTCTTGGGATTAAGATCATGCCAGAAAAATTCTCAGAAGTCTTCTAAAAAGATGGAGGCCCAAAGTTACAACAATACAAGAGGCTAAGGACCTAAGTAAGCTGAAGCTAGATGAATTGTTTGGTTCACTAAAAATACATGAAGTAGAGCTTGATGTAGAAGATAAACCTAGAAGAGATAAATCTATCGCATTAAAGGCTGGTCAAAAGAATCAAAAGAACCAGAAAATTGAAGCACATGTTTAAAGCATTAAATATTGAAGAAATCAAGAATGATGATGCTAGTGAATCTGATCAAGATTCAAGTGAAGATGATGATGAACTATCCTTCATTTTAAGAAAGATTAGGAGGATGTGGAGAAAGAAAGCAAAGGGAAATAAAGACTTTTCTTTTAAGAAAAATAGCAAAGATGAAGTCAAGAGTGAGAAAACTTTTATCGTCTGCTATGAGTGTAACAAACCAAGACATTACAAGTCTGAAGGTCCGTTGCTTAAAATAAAACAAAAGAAAAGAAAAGAAAACAAAAAGAGCATGATGGCAACTTAGGAGGATTTGGATTCGTCTGAATCTGACTCAGATTCAGAAGCATCAGAACAAGCAAATATATGCTTGGTAGCTGAAAAGAAATGAGATGATGAGGTAAATTCTAACTTTAATGAACTTTAAGAGGCGTATTTAGAATTATTAGAAGATTCATATGCTATATTAAAACAATATAGGATTTTGAAAAAGAAATTTGTTAAAACCTTGAAGAACACGGAAGTGTTAGAAAAAGAAAACGTTTGTCTTAAGAAACAAGTAGAAGATATGAAAAAGAAAGTAACTAACTATAGATAGATCTAAGCAAATTAATCAGCTGAAACAAAGGATTAATAGTCTTTCAACAGATTTATCAACATTTACTAAAAGTACAAAAAGGATGAATGATATGATTGGAAAATATAGACATCCAAATCATAAGAGTGGTTTAAGATTTATTAATAGTAATGTTCGTCATAGTAAGAGTTTTGTTCCTAACAAAAAGAAAAAGAAACAATGTTTTTATTATTCAAGGAATAATTGTAATTCTAACCCCAAAGAACCCAAGAAAATATGGGTACCTAAGAAAGACCTAATATATACTGCAAATCTCCTTTCTTGGAAAAAGCAACCAGCACTAATGGTACTTGGACAGTGGATGCTTGCGATACATGAAGGGAAGAAGGTCTATGTTCCTAAACCTCCAAAATAAGCAAGGAGGATCAGTAACTTTTCAAGACAACTAACAGGGCAAAATAGTTGGAATCGACAAAATTGGTAAAGACTCATTTGCGGCTATTGATAATGTTCTGCTAGTTAAAGGATTAAAGCATAATCTAATTAGTGTTAGTCAATTATATGATTATGGCATTGAAGCATCCTTTAATCAAAATTCTTGTATAGTCAAAAACAAGGACGATTCCGTATTCTTTTCTGCTAAGAGACGAAACAATCTGTATAAGATTAACTTAGATGAGTTGAAAAATCAAAATATTTCATGTTTTATATCAACAAATGAGGAAAAACTGATTTGGCATAAAAAGCTAAGTCATGTTAGTTTTAAACATATTTCTAAGTTGGTTAGACATGATTTGGTAAGAGGATTACCAAAAGTAAGTTTTAACAAAGATTTCTTTTGTGAGAGTTGTCAAAAAAGAAAACAAGTTAAAACATCTTTTTCTTCTAAAAAAGTTATAACTTCATTTAGACCTCTAGAGTTGTTACATATAGATTTGTTTGGTCCAGCTAGAACACTAAGTCTTGGCAGAAAGAATTATGGACTCGTAATTGTTGATGATTTTACTAGATTTTGTTGAATATTGTTTTTATCATATAAAGATGAATCTCTTAAGTGCTTTAAAGTTTTATCCAAAAATTTACAAAACGAAAAAGGAATTTCTATTGCTAGAATTAGGATTGATCATGGCGGAGAATTTGAAAATGAAAAATTTAGAATATTTTGTGAAGAGAATGGAATTTTCCATAATTTCTCTGCTTTTAGAACTCCACAACAAAATGGAGTTGTAGAAAGAAAAAACAGGACGATTTAGGAAATGGCAAGGACTATGCTATGTGAAATGAATCTTCCTAAGTATTTCTGGGCAAAAGCTGTAAATATAGCTTGTTATATTCAAAATAGAATATTTGTATGACCCATTTTAAATAAAACTCCATATGAGTTATGGAAAAGAAGGAAACCAAATATCTCTTACTTCCATCCGTTTGGTTGCAAGTGTACTATATTAAATACAAAAGAAAAATTGGATAAATTTGATTCTAAGATCAATTCAAGAATTTTTCTAGGACATTTGATGTCTTCTAAAGCTTATAGAGTTTATAATCTTGTTTTTCAATTTGTTGAAGAATCTATGCATGTTAAGTTTGATGATGATTCTCATCTAGATAGAAGAGACGATTCTGATGATGAAACTCTATCTGCTCCCTTAGTTGATAACCTAGACATGTCACCACCAGATGTTCCAACTGATAAGGTAGAAGATATTCCTGAAAACTTTAGTCTTAGAAAAGACTGGAAGTATAAATCCTCTCACTAAGAAAACTTGATTATAGGTGAAACTTCAGAAGGAGTGAGAACTAGGTCTAAATTTAGAAGAGAAGCAAATGTAGCTTTTGTTTCTGAATTAGAATCTAAGAAAATTGATAAAGCTCTTCAAGATGAAGCTTGGATTTTAGCTATGCAAGAGGAGTTAAATCAATTTATAAGGAACAAAGTTTGGTCTTTAGTTCCTAGGCCACCCAATAAGTCTATCATAGGAAGCAGATGGGTATTCAAAAATAAACTAGATGAATCAGGAAGAGTAAATCGTAGCAAAGCTAGATTAGTAGCTCAAGGCTATAATCAACAAGAAGGAATAGACTATAATGAAACATATGCTAGATTATTAGCTCAAGGCTATAATCAACAAGAAGGAATAGACTATAATGAAACATATGCCTCTTGCTCGATTGGAATATATTAGGATTTTGCTTGGATATACTATTTTTCATGATATAAAACTATTTCAAATGGATGTGAAAAGTGCATTTCTGAATGGTTTTATAGATGAAGAATTTTATGTAAAGCAACCTCATAGTTTTGAAGATTATGATAAACCAGATTATGTATATAGACTTTATAAAGCTTAGTATGGATTAAAACAAGCACCTCGTGCTTGGTATGATCGTTTAATTTCTTTTTTTATTAGAAATGACTTTATTAAAGGACAAGTAGATAAGACTCTATTTACAAAATGTATTAAAAATGATTTCATTGTTGTACAGATATATGTAGATGGTATTATTTTTGGTGCAACTTCTAAGAAGCTATGTTCCAGTTTTGAAAATCTTATAAAAAGTGAATTTGAAATGAGTATGATGGATGAATTGAAATTCTTTCTTGGTTTACAAATGAAGCAAACTGAAGAAAAGATTTTTATTCATCAACATAACAATATCGAAGAATTTTTAGTCAAATATAAAATGGAAAAGGTCAAACCTATGTCAACCCCTACGCATCTTTCAATTCTTTTATCTCAGGATGAAGTAGGTAAGAAAGTTGATGAAACCCTTTTTAAATGAATTATTGGTTCTTTACTTTACCTAACTGCAAGCAGACCTGACATATTGTTTAGTGCTTATTTGTGTGCAAGATTTCGAGCAGATCCTAGAGAATCTCATTATATTGCTGTTAAAAGAATATTGAGATACTTGACAGGTTCTACTGATCTTTGTTTAATGTATGAGAAAGGTAAAGATTTCAGATTAATTGGCTACTGTGATGCTGATTATACTAGAGATAGGATTAATAGGAAGAGTATAAGTGGAGGTTGTCACTTTCTTAGTCATAATCTAATTTCTTGGCCAAGCAAGAGGCAAAGTTTAATTGCTCTGTCTACTGCAGAAGCTGAATATATGTTAGCTGCAAGTTGTTGTTCACAGACGTTATGGATTAAGTATCAGTTAGAAGATTACTCCATACAAGAAGATCAAATTCCAATCTTCTGTGATAACATAAGTGTTATCAACCTATTAAATAATCCAATACTACACTCGAGGGCAAAGCGTATTGAAGTTAGACATCATTTTATACGAGACTATGTATAGAGAAGAATCATTAGTCTACAATTTGTTGAGACGAATCAACAATGGGCAGATATCTTCACTAAACCTTTATGTGAAGATAGATTCAAGGAAATTAGATGGAATTTGAATATGGAAAATCAGATGGACATTAAACCAGAAATTGAAGCTGTTGACTGGAAAAATTTCTTCAAGGTTCGTGAGAAGGTCTGTTTGAATGAGATATATGAGTTTTGGAAGAATGCAAAGGTTGTAGACAACACCTTAGTATCAACGGTAGATGGATTGTTGGTTATCGTGACATAAGATACTATCGAGAGGGTCAGTGGGTGTTCTAGTATTGAAGCAAAGCTGTTTAATAATACAAAATGGATTGCTCAACGTCATGTAGATAGAATGCACATTAATTGACAACTATATGGAAGTAGTGATCCGAAAGTTAAGAAGGTTTTAACCCTTGTTTCGAAGGCTAGGGTTGTACATTCACTACTTCTCTATTGTGTTCTACCAAGATTAGGCTCGAAGGACGTTGTGCCAATGAACGATGAACATTGTTTGTTTCACCTACTGAATCACCAACCCATTAATCTTTCGTACTTGATTTTGAGGTACATGATGAAGTCAAAGGGAGATTCTAGCTCTTTACCTTATGGTATGCTGTTGACAAGGATTTTTAGAGAATCTGGAACCTTTCTTGATAGAGGTAACAGGGTAAAGATGGATGTGAAGAGCATTATCAATGCTACTACTATTCACAGAATGGGAATAAAGTTTGAAGATGAGGCGGATACAGGTTCTACACCAAAAGCAAGGTCTGAGGGGCAGTTTATAGTTAGACGGAGCAGGAGTGAACGTGTTATGTCTATAAGAAAAACAAAACCTCGATCGATGGGAAGAACATCCGCAGAAGAAAAGACTGAGAAATCGTCTGATGTATTAATAAAAGCTAAGACGATTTTACAAAAAGAGGAAAGCTGGGTTTAACAATCATTGCAACAAGTGTCATTGATGAGAAAGGCGTAGACACTTCAATCAAAAAAATCCAAACAATCAAGAAGGTCACCAAGACTATTGATTTTACGACAACAAGAACAGAAGAAGCGAAAAGTTTTGATTCTTGGTGAAGATTCTGAAAAGCAAGAGAAAAGACAACAGTCTACTAGATCAATTATCTCTATTTTGCAAAGTCAATCAGCAAAATCATCTGGAGAGATAGAGATAAAAAGGAAGACAGTATTTGAGAGGAAGAAGCCTCAATAACAACTTTCTTCTAAACCGGCAGAAGAACAAAAGAAGGTGAAGCCCAGTCTGAGAAAGGTTTCTTCATTTGATGTTCAATAGAAGATGAGGACATTTGAACATCAATTGGAACCTTACAATACTTCTCAACCAATCAACAAAAAGGATTTGAGAATGAAGATTATAGAAGAATTAGTGCCTATTCGAAGCAGAACCTCAATTATTATCAAAGGACCTTCAAAAAAGTCAGTCAAGGTATAAGTTGAATCTATATTGATTAACGATAAGACAATACCTCTTCTAAGTCATGAAGAAAGAAGACTATATGGTATTCTATGAGATGAGAAGGTAGAATCATATCCAATGAAGATTTCAAAGGATCGGTATACAATCTATTCGATTACGAGCAGAACATAGATAAAAATTATACCAGATATACAACCAAGATATTCAACCCTTGTGCGAAATGAAGAAAAAGGGAAAGAGATGTTTCCTAAAGGGAATGAAGATGATCTTACAGAAGAGCAGATTCAAGTAGTTGTGAAGAACATAGATGATGCATGTAATGCAGTTCAACCTGGAGATATCTATGATTTAAATCACATTTCAAAAGCATCAGGAAGTCAATTTGGAGTTCCACCACAGATGCAAACTTCAAGTTAGTTGGAAAAGTGACAGAAGGATAGTACAGAAGTATCACGATTGAAGGTATCAATTTCAACTTAGAAACCTTTGTGCATTTGATCATGCATTTCAGACCTTTAGGTTTCATACCTTTAGTCAAAAAAGTATTACACCTTCTTGGGCAACCAATTCCTAAACTACCTAGACTTAATGTTCTTGATCTCCCAGAAGGAAAACAAACTTTCAGACAACCCACAATCAAAATCATAGAGTTAGACGTTTTATCTTTAGAACCATCTATTGTTGAAAACCTTCATCCATTTAGTGGAATACAACAAGATCCTACTATTAATTCGGGGTTCTTGAAGCCTTTCATAATTTGGACATAAGCAAGTCACAAACAGAAGGAAGTTTAGGAAGCCTTAGCAAAAGAAATTGAGGAAATTCATACTAAGGTTGATGAACTAGCTGACTCAGTGGGTGATCTTCATAAGGAAGTAGAACTTCTTTGGGTTACTATTGAACAAGACCTCAAGACGATCTACACTGACATGCAACATATGTTTTCTGAAATTTTGAAGCGTCTACTATGAGCTATCTTTTTGATTAATAACAAATAGGGGGAGAGAAAGAGGAGAACAAGAAGAGAAGATGGAAAACATTGTATATATCTTGTATGCATTTAATATGCATTTATTATATTTTTGCTTTGTTTTTTATTCGTATGAATACCATTCATCTATTCATCTAAATATCATTTTATCTTCTAAAATTATGATTATTTGCTATCATCAAAAAGGGGGAGATTGTTAAGTCAAGAGGACTTCACTTCTATTAATTTTGATGACAATCAAATAATAATAATCTTAGAAATGTATAAATTGTTTTAACAAGTTTGTTAAGTGTGCAGAAAATAGAAGTAACACTTAGTCAAACCCAGAAGATGCGTGGTCAACAACAGATGATATATCTATAACAGACGATATATCAACATCAGACAAAGCGCAACATCAGACGAAGCGTAACACTAGACGAAGCGTAATATAAGAAGAAACATGATAACAGAATAAGTATTATTCTAGACGATACAAAAGGAAGATACTCTAGAATGTCAGTCAGTTACTTAGTTGGAGTTAGTTACAGGACTCAACTAATTTGATGGACCTTCAGTATAGAGGCTAAAGCTGGAAAGGTTGCTTATCAATTGTCTCTTTAGGAGGAGATGAGAATCTACCCCATTTCCATGTTTCAATGTGTAAATCGCCAGTCGAGGAGTGTTGTTTCAATTAACTTGGAATTACCACCTGTTACTTATGATGGTGACATTATAGTGGAACCTAAAACGATCTTGGACACTAGTTGGTGAAGTAAGGGTCAAATTTTATAAAAGAAAGTCTAGTTCAGTGGAAGAATTCATCAAAAGAGATGCCACTTGGGAAAATGCTGAAGAGTTAAGAGCCAGGTTCTTTAGTCTAAACCTTAGGGACGAGGTTCATTCTGAGGGTGAGAGTATTGATAAAACCAAAAGGTCTGCAAGGGTACCTAAAGAGAAATCCTAAGTGTTTTGTTGCATGCAAGATTTCAAGTCCATGCATGTCATGTATGTGAAATTTGGTTTCTTATATACTGTTAAATGTTGAATTTGTAATTATTATTTTGATTTCAATAATTATTGCTAATGGTTGTAGTCCATATACAAAGAAAGTTTTTATATGCAACTAGTCATTGTGGTTCATATTCATAGTGAAAGTTGTTATTTGACTAGCATTTATACTCGATCAGAGTAATAATAGAGGCATTTTTCATCAACTTAACAGGGGCTTGACCCATTCTTGTAAATTGTCTAAAGTCCAAATCATTTACAAATCGAACCAAGTTACTTAAAATACTTATATCCCGGTGTTTTAGATTGTGTTTGGATGGACTTGCCACTGATATTTTATTGAATTGTCCAAGCTCATAGGTAAGGTATTGGACTTGTTTGACAAACAACTTATCAGCTATTTTTAGCTGATAGACATAAGTTAACTATTTGACCATCTTAAAAAGCTAATGAATGTATTTGGTGAATAACTGATTGATTAGCTTATTTAACTCTAACAAGGAGAGAAGATAAGGAACCCAATGTCTCTCGATAATTTTATAAAAGCTCTACAAGAGGAGCGTTTTTTATGTTCAGCCAAAACTTAATAAGTAAAAAACCAACTATATTCTCATTTTATAATTTTTGAATTATGCTAATTATGCTATAGTGATATTATGGATAATTCAAACTAAAAATTATGCATGTATTCTATAGTGATAAAATCTTTTACAATGAGGTGAATTTTTTAGTTACAAAACTTTTGAACTTTTTTTACTAATGAAATAATTTTTCTGGTTATAAAATAAAAATATACCACAGTGACAAAATTTTAAGAATGTTCTATGTTTCCTATTATAGTTAAAAACTTAATTTTTGTAAAATTAAATATATAATTATGACTTTATATTTTTTAACTCATGTCATTATAAGCCATTTTATACTTAAACGATTCATACTAAATATTTAATTTTACCAAAAAATTTAATTGATAATTAATATTATCTGCTGATCAAATCAACAATTAATATAATTTGCTAACAACTAATGCAATCCGCCAATAAGTAAATATAATCATTTTACTCTCTCCAATTAATACGTTCTTTCATAATTTTTTTTTCCACGGTGAAATGACAAAAAAGTTATTACCAAGGTACTAATCATATTCGTCGGAGTATGACCCCGTATCTGCCAATGTCAGGTAAGGTATTGAAAGCCTGGACAGCCAACGCATACGATAATGACGTGTCGTATGGGGTAAGCCATCCATCTAGATGCAGGCGCTCTATCTCAGACGTGTGTACATATCCGCTTGTGACAGTGAAAGACTATTTACTCTGTCAATTATCAATTCTGTGTATGTCCTCGTACTTTGGACTAGAATCACGTTCATAAATAATTTGGAATAGAGTCATGTTCATAAATATGTGTATGTCCTCGTACTTTGGACTAGAATCATGTTCATAAATATTTTGGAATAGAGTCATGTTCATAAATATGTATATATACACACAGAATTGATAATTGACAGAGTAAATAGTCTTTCACTGTCACAGGCGGGTCAAGTGAGGTTTCAAACCTCTCAAATCTTCTGTGCTACTAAGTCTGGCCTAATTTTATGTTACTCCATTCTAATCATCTATTTGTGTAGGTCCTACATAAATAAATGGCTAGAATAAAGTGACAGAGTTAGCTCAGAATTAGTGGCACAGAAAATCACATCCCGGTTCCAAAATAGTCTTTGTCCGTGACTAAGTTATGCAGCACCAACTAAGATCTTCCCTGTTAAGTTCAATAACTTATCATCTGTCTCCGCCTTAAAATTATTGACCTCTATGCATAGTAAGGACCTAAGTTATTAGCATTATTGAAGCGTATGCAACGGTAAACACCATGAAGTTATTACCATTACTATCTGCTAAGCTATTGTATAATTGGGTTAATTAAAAAAAAACTCATACTTTACTCAATTTAATAATTATCGTATGAACTTAAAAAAGTAGGAATTAAATGCTCAAATTTTCAATTTTTTCAATTCTAACGTGACTTATCGTATAATACAAAAATCTTAAATACTTATGCACGTTAAGCTTAATTAAGTTAAACTACGTTGTTTTGATATTGAAATCTCTAAATCAAACTTTGTCATACCTGTGCAAGATGACAATAATACTCTATTATGCTAGTACGAAACGACAACAACAGTTTTTAATAATTTGAATGAAATCCTAATTTGTCACCCTATGCTATCTTTCTTTTTGTTCTAGAGCAAACTGATTTAATTTCAATTCTAGCGAATTAAGCATTAAAGTTGATTTAGGGATTTAAATATCAAAACAACGTAATTTAATTAAACTTAATTAAGTCTAACACATATAGGTGTTTAGGTTTTTGTTTTATGTGGCAAGCTACGTCAACAACGTTAATGGAAACACTAACGTCGGGTTATAATTGAAAAAAATAAAAAATTTAAGTATTTAATTACTACTTTTTTAAACTCAGACTATAATTACAAAATCAAACAAAATTTGATTTTTTATTAACCCTATATAATTAAAGCACAAGTATATGATCATTAAATTTTGTATATTCATTGTGTTGTTTTTTCAATTTATTTTTGACATTTTCCTTTTAATATATTTACACATACTTGATAGATAAATTATTTTCAATATCAAGTTATCAACCATATATATATATTTTTATATATTCAGCCATATTTCATGTCTTAAGTGCTAATATCATGATGTTCCATCTCAATCCAATTTTTTTTTCTCCGTATTTTCAGCCTTTAATTATATCCGTGTCCTCGGTAATGTCATTTAAAATAGTTATATCACTAACATATTTCTTGATTTGCATATAACCACAGCACGTATCCAGGTATACATAACAGCTACACCTAACAAAGCTTAAATAGCATCACTACGTAACAGAGCATACTGTTGAACTCAAATCATTACTTAAGTGGCAAAAATTGATTCTTCTTTTTAAGACCACTCATTGTTTGAATAAGAATATGGTTATAATAATTATAGAAATCATTGTGTAATTTTCTTTTAATTATATGGATATGATAATGATTTAAGTCTCACATGAAGTGTATATATATAAAATGTCTTACTTTCGAGATCACCAAAGCATCAACAAATTCAGAAACATTTATATCTGTTGCTTGAATGTTTGGCAACATACAGATATCACTCGGACAGTGACAAATTATGGGTAATTACAATTTTAAATTAATCCTACAATATGTTATTATCAAGGAATTAAAGAGAGAAATAATAACGATAACCGTGCGATAACGATAAAAAAGACTAAGATTCCAGAGAAGAATTGCGATTAGGGTGAAATGTGTCTTGAAATATTATTTTTTGAAGAATTAGAAATGAAAGAGAAATAGTAAAACTAAAGATCAAACAACAAATAAAGCAGTTAAAGTTGCAAACGAGGCTGTGAACTAGAAAAGCGTGACTGGGAGGTGCTTTATTGTTTCTTTGGCATAACTGATTATTGGAATCAGGGTTTGAAGATCCAGTTTATTATTTTTTTAAAAAGATTTACTTATAGTTTTTTTTTTTTTTTTGGGACCTTTTTTCACGATGAAACGCCATGAGTCCTTCTGAAGATATTCATCGCATTCCACCTACCTGACCCCGTACGGCGAATCTGCGAAGTTTAGGTGAGGCCAAGGTATTAAAAGCCTAAAAAGCTGATAAATATGACAATGACGCATACGGCAGGGTAGACTCTCGGCATTTCATCTCATTCACATATATTTTTTGTCTCACAAAAATGTCTAGATGAGATGAGATGTGACAGGCTAGGAACAAAATAAGTGGAACAAATAGTATATTTTCACTAAACCATACAATAGGTGCATGCTATCCTCTTACAGGCAAAGCTCTTTACTCGTTTTTTATTAGCAAAATAGCAATAAAATTAATTAGAATAATTTATCTAAATTTAAGGCATCATGAAATTATTATCTTAAGTCAAAAATCTGCCATCTACAATGCAGCAGGACAACAAGATCTGATCCTTGAGTTAACATCTTCTTCACTAGCTTCGATGTACTCTAAAGAGTAAAGTAGGAATTGTCTATATGAATAATGAAAAAGAACAAAAACAGAAGAAGGAAGAATGTAGAATGCAGTAGATAGATGGGCGTCGTTTGGAGCAAAGCAAACGTGTGATAGCGGGGGAAAAAGCAAAACTGATGCATGAGATTTATAGAAAGCATAGATGCATTCTTTTAATGTTTATTAAAGTAAAGGAACGTTTGGATAATAAGAATAAGTTTATGAACATTATGGTCACTATGAAGGGAATCTATAGAGAGAGTAAAGAACAAGTAGAAAAACGTAAGAGTTAAAGCAAATGGCCCCCAAAAAATTCATGAAACAAGTGCAACGATGTCACGTCACGCTGCAACTGAGGTGAGCCGAGCCAACCTGAGTGTACGCGCATGTGGTATCCTTACCCTCCTCAAGAGACTAGATTCAAAGTCTTACAAAACAATCTAGTATATAATCTAAGTGAAAGTCCCTTATTCTTTCAATTTGGGATACAAACCAAAGCAAGAAAGAGAGATGGTCCAAGTTTTAGAATAACACTAACAATCCCCCACTTGTTTCAAAACTTAAGAAACAAATTGTAACAATGTAGCAGAAAGATAAGCGAACAACCAGGTTAACTAAGTCTTAGCCTAATGTCCAAAAAATTGGAGACAAAACTATTAGAGAATAAACAGCCTC
The DNA here is from genome assembly GCA_032467995.1 of Erythroxylum dillonii. Taxonomy (NCBI): domain Eukaryota; kingdom Viridiplantae; phylum Streptophyta; class Magnoliopsida; order Malpighiales; family Erythroxylaceae; genus Erythroxylum; species Erythroxylum dillonii. The sequence continues at coordinate 8,274,593 of JANKYE010000005.1, read as the reverse complement.
AAAATACCCTGGTCTCATGATTGCTCTAAAGAGATAGCCCACAAATGCTCTCATAGAAGGGCGGCTAGCCCCCCTCAATCACGTAGGTGAGTCCATTAAGTGTGTACTGCTCACACCACTTAAACTTGGGTTATGGAACTCATTAAGGATTAAACCATCCAACCTCATCAAATGCAGTAAAATCATGCTAAGGGACGCAATTCAACAACTGAATGTATATCAGTAGTATTCCATAAATCAAGTACAAGTAAGTAGTCACCACTTTACTGCATAACTGACCTGAACCCTATCCCTTTAACATGCTTCGAAACTATTTCCTATTCAAACTTTTGTAGGTGGATTCGCTAAGTTTCTCTCTGACTTGACATAGTATAGAGAGATTAGACCATATCTAATTAAGGTACAAACAATTTATGTCTCAATCTAATATGTTTACTTTTGCCATTTTATGCCTTGTTCTTGCCAGCCTGCGAATCATGACGAAGGAACACAAAAGGAATTGGTTTTTCTCAAAGTGAGATATTTTCTAAGAGATTCCTTAGCCACTCAGCTGTCGTTCCTGCCATCTCCAAAGCCTTAAACTCAACCTCCATTCTCGATCTCGTAATACATGTTTGCTTGGATAATTTCCAAGAAACAACAGCTCCTGCCAAGGTAAAAATATGAGCACTGGTAGAGTGAATATGATCACTCTTTGTAATCAGATTAGCATCAGAATACCTCTCCAATAGAGGAGGATAACCAGCAAAAGATAATCCATAATGCATAGTACCCTTCAAATATCTCAACAAACGAATCAATGCATTCTAATGCTCTTGACTAGGATTATGAGTATACCTATTAAGGCTACTCATACAATATGCAATACCAGGAAGAGTGTAAGGCCCCAAAATATACCCTATTTGAAATAATACATATTTATGAAAGTACATGTGTGATGGGAGTTGAAATTTTTCTATGATTAGAATATGAAAGACTTATGACTTGAATTTTTGATCAAGTAAATTATAGTTAGTATATTGGAATTAATTAATACCCTTAGAGGATTAAGGTAATTAAATGTATATTTGGACTAGGAAAAGTATCAAGTGCCAAGTGAAGTTGGTACATGAAAATTAGTATGACTACACCTATACTTTAAATGACATTTAGCACCATTGGATGATTGATATGTGGACTAGTTTTATAGGTGACTAGTGGCAGCATTTTAATTAGGCAAATGACATTACATGCATTAAGAAATGTGGCTTGATAAATTAAGGACACCTAGTAAAGCAATAGCTGAAGCAGTCCAGCTCATTTCAGCAGCCTACTCCCTCACTTTGACTTCTTTCAAATGAAATTTCATTCTCCTACTCCCCCTCTCAACTTTTGGACCTTTACTAAAGCTTGGATCATCATCTTTGTAAGTTATTTAATTAATAAATAGGTCTTGTGATTCTATTATTGATGTTGAAAACTGGTTCGGATGAGTAGTCCTACTGGACAGGTTTCGGTGTTTTAGCCATATCTTTCTCTGTAGGAATTCAAATTGGATGAATTTAAATTTTTATTAAACTAGAAACTTATATCTATAACTTTTTTGAAGGCGTAGAATTTTATTTCTGTCACTAATTGTATAAAAGTTGTCTTGAAGTTGAGTATCTAGAATCTGTCATTATTTGTGAACAACCTGTAGTCATTTGGGGATAACTTTCAAAATGCTGAACCAAATTGCATAAAATTGGTGTCAATAGAAACTGAATACATAAAGGAACAAATGTGTAGAAGAATGTTTGGCCTAAATCCTTCATTTTTATTGTCAAAATGACTGTGTAATATTGACCCGAAAGTCTGTTTTGTGGAAAAGCTAGAAGAAATGAAGTGTTTTCACTGAACTTGCTTTGTTATTTCGATTATAACTTACACTGTAGATCTTCAAATGAGTTGATTCTTAATTTAGATTAAACTAGAGACATATTTCTACAACTTTCTTGAAGAAGTTGAATTTGAATTATGTCTCTAAGATTTTCAAAAATTGGCATAAAATTGAGTCTTGGCTTAGGCTGTAGCACTACCAGGGACAGAAATCATATCTTGTGATTTTTGAATAAATTGTATTGATTTATGCCGAATTAGACTGGGTGTCTTCACCAAAGTTGATAGCTTTAAATTGGTATAAAGTTTGTAATTTTTGGATATTGGAATTGAAAGTTATGAAGTGTACAACTACATGCATTAGTTAAAATGTCAAATGTACACAGTCTGTGGTATTTTGAGCATAACTCATTAAATACTAAACCAAATTAGATGAACTTGGTATCATCGGAAACCTAAGACAAAGAGGGAAAACTTTCTAGAAGGAAGTATTACCTAATTTGTAACGCCCCACTCTCGCGTGACCCGAACCCGACATCGTTGGTGATGTCCGAGTCCGTGCCCCGCAAGGGTGGCGTGCTACATCAGTCAGTCGAAGCTTAGTATCAATCTTTTTTTTAAAACCATTCATTACACTCATGTGCGCGAAAAAACAGTATACAATTTTGAGCCCAAATGTAAAAGGAAGCATTTTCAGTTATTACAAATAGTCAACAACAATTTACAATAGCCATGTAATGACATAACCAACATTGGGCCCACGATAAATACAGAGCATTTCGAAA
>JANKYE010000005.1:8261208-8271851 GCA_032467995.1 Erythroxylum dillonii | reverse complement strand
TATGATATGTGAATTGTGTGATGATTTATGAAAAACATTTCTTTTGAAAAGATTGCAAGTTTATGAAATTATGTTTTTGAAAATGGTTTTTGAAATATATCAAGTATATGAAATCAAGTTATTCAAAAAGTGTCATTTTTGGCAACAAGTTTTGAAATACATGTTATGTGGATTTTCGTAGTCCATCCAAGAACCGTCACGTGCATGTTGACCTAAGATAGGCTTCTCCCGCCTGCCTACTAGTGGCACGGAGCTCCTTCAAGGACTCCCTCAAGTTTATGAATATACAGGACCAATATATGGGAATGTGTAGTGCGTCATGAATATGGATCTACCTAAACCATTTCTGTGCTTATGTGTTCATAATCTGTGAACAAGTTGATGCATTCATGTTTTGTGGTTTATAAATTTGACTACATGATGAGAATTTGGGAAACCAATGTTTTATGGATTTCAACAAGAATTTCCTATGACAGTAAACTTTTGAATGGTTTTGCTTATTTTTCCGTTATAAGCTGTTACCCACGAGTTTTCGAGCTCACCCCCTCCCTTTCCCCATCCTCAGGTGATAAGCAGGAAACAGAGTGAAAGAAAGTCAAGACATTATTTCGGATATGCATGTTTTGATATGTTTTGGAATAATTGATGTAAAACAAGGCTTCAAGTGTATTTTGAGAATTATTGGGTTTTGCTTGTTTTGTATATTAGATTTTGATATTGAGATTGTATTATGGCTTGGAAATGCCATTGAAGTTTGTAAACTCCTATTTTATGAGGTTAATGAAAAATGGATTTGTATATGGATTTTGAAATGTAAATTTGTTTATGGATGACTATGATGAATGTTGAACATGAATGGTTATTATATATGTATATATATATTCAGTGAGATATTATGGAAAAGCTACATAGGAATTTTTGGATGATGAAATGTAGCGAAATGTGACAAGTCAAATAAGCTGAGATTTAAGAATGGATAAAGATAAGTTGGAATTCAAATGATTATAAAATGAGGTGAAGTTGAAAAATGACTTAATTATGGATGAGCTTAAGTTGGAATTAAGCTCACTTAAAGAAGTAATCCAACTTGAGTTAATGATTTGAGCTTGAATTGTGGTGATATGCATGTGTATATAAATGAGATATTGTGGAAAAGAAAATAGGAATTATGAGTGGTTAAGAATGAGGTTGAATTAGTTAAGGAAGTAGATTTGGGACAATTTCAATTTTTCACATGGATAAGATTTATTTCTGATTCAAGGGAAATTCTAGAATATTCTAAGTAGAACTGGTCAAAGTTGTAGATGATCCTTTTAGCTTTCCGATGCTATAAAGTTTGTAATTTTTGGATGTCGGAGTTAAGAGATATGATTGATACAAGTTAGATGTTGCATGGAGTGTATGAACATGGCAGTTATGATGTATGATGAGAATTTATGGTTTTGAGGAATCAAATGAGACAGGATTTGAGAGTTTTATAAGATAAATTTAATGTTTGAATTGTTATGAAGTGATTTTGCATGAGAAGAAGTAAATTTGTGAAGATTATAAGTGTATATGGTGTTAGGATGAAGGTTGGAAGCATTGGAGAGGGTTTGGAAGACTTTGGGGAGCCCCAATGTCCATTTAATAGACATAAGGTCCATTTAACGGACCTTCTCGGGTGTAAAAACGCCCTTTGTCCAATCTATATCCTTTAAATGGACATGGATGTCCGTTTAACGAATATTCTCGGGTTATTTTGGCCTTTTAAGCCCGATGCATGTCTGTTTGATTGACATTTACGGGAAAGATTGTGCTTTTTGTCCATTTTAGAAGCAGATTCTGATTTTGTGGTCTTCATGAAAGTTGTAGGTATCGATGTCTTCTTTCTAATGGTCTAAAAACGAACGCAAGCTGAAATCTATATTGAAAGTTATAGCAATCGCGCCAAGATAGGTTCAAATCGATTTGGGGTATAAACATGTGTGAGTCTTTTGGTCATAACTCCCTCATCCGACCTCCAAATAAACTAATTCTTGAAGAAATGGATTCCTAAGACTTGTATCTATCTCTCCATGAAAATTTTTATCATTTGGAGTTGATTTGAGAAAGTTTTCATAAAAGTAAGTGAGAGGTCGGTTAGGAGAGCATGATTAAGGTTTGAGCAAACTTGAGCTTTTTAAGCATATCTTGAGCTATAAAGCTCCGATTAAGATGGTTCTTGCTTTAAAGCGAACTAGAGACCTAGAGCTGTGAGTTCTATGAAGAAGTCAAATTGAAATTCTGATTTAAAGATTGATAAATTCTGTTCATAAATAGGAGAAATAAGTTCAAACATGGTGACTGATTTGTATGGGCACGCCATTGAATAATTTGTGACGAAATTTTTTGGGATATTATGAGAATGAAGAAAAAAAATTATGATGGATAATGAGGGTTTAATGCAATAACCTTTCAAGGTAATATGCACGCGTTCATGTTTTAGCAAGAGTTAGGTTTCGGAAGCAAACGGGATCCAACATAGGTGGTATCAGAGCAAAAGGGTTGGATTATTAGACCCAGTGTGTCACCGTGGGGAGCACCGGTGTTATTTGTTAAGAAGAAGGATGGCACACTACAGATGTGCATCGATTACAGGTAGTTGAATAGAGTCATAGTGAAGAATAGGTATCCGTTGCCAAGGATTGACAATCTATTTGATCAGTTGAAAGATGCAGGAGTGTTGTCGAAGACAGATTTGAGATCGGGGTACTATCAACTTCGGGTAAAGGAAGTGGATGTACAAAAGACTGCATTTAGGACTTGTTATGGACATTATAAATTTCTAGTAATGCCATTTGAGTTAACTAATGCTAGCGACATTTTTCATGAAGATTTCGAAGACAAATTTTATCTTTTGAAGGATGAAACATAGAACATAAAGTCGGCCAAAAAGACTGAAGATAGCAAAACATAGAAGATAGCAAAAAGAAAAAAGGAAGGGGGAAATTGCTATAACTTTCCCTACAGATATCGGATCAAGGTGTTCTTTATATGGTTAGAAAGAGGACTTCAAGATCTACAACTTTTATGCAGATCTTGAAGACAAATTCCATCTTCTTAGGGGTCAAAAATGGAATAGAAAATATAAGATGAACAGTGCATAAGAAGATGCAGACGGTCAACCTAAGAAGATACAGAAGGTCAACCTAAGAAGATACAGAAAGTCAACCTAAGAAGATACAGAAGTCAATATAAGAAGATGCAGAAGGTCAACCTAAGAAGATACGGAAGGTCAACCTAAGAAGATACAGAAATTGAATCAATGGTCTTAGGCATATACCATAAAAATTGAATCAATGGTCTTAGGCCCAATTTACTTCTTTTTATGTTTAGGTAGAGCAACCTTAGCAAGACACCCTGCACTTTCAAAAAATGCAAGTTAGGTGGATAACCTTTCAAATTTTCATAAGGGATTTGATCTAGTTTTTTATGATGGATTCTGTTTAGAACATAACAAGTTGAAAGAATAGCAGCACCCCCCCCCCCCCTCTCCATTAGGCAACAAGTTTAAGCTTTGCATCCTCTTAATTGACCTCACATTCATGTGCCCAAGTCTAGAGTGTCATAGGCCTAGAGAGTCAACAATATACGCAAAAGAAGTAAATGAATTCATTTTAACATCAAGTACAAATAAGCCCCTATTACAAAACCCATTACCAACAAAGTTCCCATTTTTAGTAAAAACTAGCTTGCCAGAATCAAAAATAACTTTAACACAAACTTTGTTAGGTAATGCTCCAAAAATAAAGTTTCTACGAACACTAGGAACAAATAAAACATTTTCTAAAGCAAAAAATTTTCCAGAAGTGAGATTGAGAGTGACCTTTCCAATTCCTTGGATAGGAACTTTACTAGAGTTGCCCATGTACACGAATTCACCATCATCAACATCATTCAACTCTTTGAATAGGCTCTTATTGGTGCAGATGTGGCATGTGGCTCTTGTGCCAATGATCCACTTGACCAATTTTCTAGCAAGGTTGACTTCAAACACCACAAGAGTAATGATCTCCTCGTCATCATCACCAGCTTTGACCATATTAGCTTGAGGCTTATATAAGCTTTTCTAATTGCCCCTTGGTACCCCTTCTAGCTTCTTTTCCTAAGCTATCATGGTTTATATCCTTGCCCCTTCTACTCATGGATGATTCTAGCTTGGCAATGAGTAGCAAGATGGCCTGGCTTCTGGCACTAATAATAATCACCATCAATCCTTTTATGCTGAAACTGACCATACTTCTTGTTATTGAAGGACTTGTTTGTCCACCATTCTTATTGAAGTTACCTGCATTTTTGTGTTCAATAATGATAGGCTTAATAGTAGGGGCAGGGGTGACTGATTTGGCCTTATCCTATGTATGGTTGACACCCTTAATTTTTATATGCCTGATCAATTCCTATAGCTTCATATCCTTCTTCTTATGTCTCAACTAGTTTTTATACTCATTCCATGATGTAGTTAATTTCTCCATAAGTGCATTAGCTTGAAACAACTCACACATGTTCATACCCTTAATAAGGATTTCAATAACTAGGTTTTTATACTCTTATAGTTGGTCCATAATGGGCTTATCATAAATAATAGTAAATTTTAACCACTAAGCAACTGCATATTCTTTGTACCAACATCCTCAATCCCATATTTAACTTCTAATGCATCCCAAATTTTCTTGGGAGTTTTGTATTTGCAATAGATATAAAATAATGAGATTATCATATAGTTAAGCAACACCCCCCTAATGGTACAGTTATCCTTAGTTGTCTTAGGATTGGTGTTGTCATTAGGAATATCTAGAAACAGTACATAATCAATTTCGTTTCGCTGAAAGTAAAATAAAATTTTCTTAAACCATCGTTTGAAGTTTCTCCCATCTAGAGGCTCTAATCTAGTATGGTCAGGTATATTCTCTAAGATACAGTGACAAGGCCAGAACCTATATAGGGAACAGTAAGGGTAGATACTACTTGGTCTCATTCGCAGACGACCAAATGAATTTGGAAACATCAGCAAGAACAAATGATATTCCAACCAACACAATAGTAAGAAAAGAACAATATTCGAAATAAACACGCAGCAACACAATATTCTGACTTATACCAAAATAAACACACAAAAACAAAAATGTAACAATTTTCAACAAACATTAGCAAGATTCCGGCTTAAATTGTTAGCAAAATAGCAATAAAATTAATTAGAACAACTTATCTAAATTTAAGGAGTTTGAAAACGACAACCTTAAGTCGAAAATTCTCTCTTTAAGGTACAACAGGATAATGAGATTTGACCCCAGGGTTAATGTCTTCTCTACCAACTTCAGTACATTCCAAATGGTAGAGTAGGAACTATCTTCGTGAATGATGAAGAAAAACAAATCAGAAGAAGACATAATGTAGCAGATACACAGACGTCGTTTGGAGCAAAACAAACATGTGATAGTAGAGGAAAAAGCAGAGTAGAGGTGCGAGATTTATAGAGAGCAGAGATGCATTCTTTTAATGTATGAAGGGAATATGTAGAGAGAGTAACGAATAAGCAGAAAAATGAATGATTTAAAGTAAGTGGGCCCCAAAATATTTATGTCACACGCGCGAGGATGCCATGAAGCAACAGAGATAGGCCAGGTGGCACATGCGTGCATGTGTGGTTTCCATACCCTCCTTAAGAGACTTGATTCAAAGTCTCACAAAACAATATAGTATATAAAGTAGGTGAAAGTCCTTACTCTGTCAATGTGGGACACAAACCGAAGTAAGAAAGAGAAATGTTCCAAGTTTTGGAACAACACCAACAATTTTATCTATGAGTATAACTCAAAAGTCCAAATTAGGATCACTCAAAAGTCCAAATTAAGATGACACACAAAATTGTTGGCTCATAAAGTAAATAGTGTTTAACTATCACAACTGATTGAAGTCAGTCAGCCTTCGAAATAAAAGGTAATTTTTTTTATAAAACTCTTTATCTATGTATATTTTTTTCTTCTCAAAGTGTCGGTGCTAAGTACCTTTTTTTTAAGGTGCAACCGAATTAAATAAGATTGACAAAGTTTTTCGTAAAAAGTTAACCTTCTCTTGTTAATCAATAAATTTATTTATTTTTAAATGTCTCACGTTATTTATATTTTAATATACAAATATTTTATATAAATAAACCAATAAAATAAATAAGTTAAATTAATTTTTTGAGAACTTCTAGCTTGAAACAACAACAACAGCAATAACTTCAGTATACAAGGCTCCCTGCTTTGCGAGGGTTTAGGGAAGGACATCAATTATACTCAACCTTCCCTTTGCATTTACAAAGAGACTGTTTCTGTAACTCAAACCTGTGACCTTTTTGTCACAAATGAGTAACTTTTCCAGTTACTCCAAAGCTTGCCCTCTCAACTTCTCACTTGAAACACTCTACAAGAAATTTCTTTTAAAGATTTTAACGTTTTATATGGATAATTAAATATATGAAATTACATAAATGAATTGATAAAAATATCTTTGTATAGATTTACAAAAGTTTAGAAACAAAATAAACTAACCTACTTGTTTTCTTCACTATTGTAATAAGCTAATAGAGAATTATCACTTTTACAACTACTTCACCCAACTCATTGAAAAATATCTCCTTTGAGATACTAACTTCATTAATTTCAAGATGAACATATTTTTAGCTCACGCCTATTAGTTTGCCACATCAATCAAACCATTTTGACTATTTAAAAGAGTATTCTCACTTTCAAAGGTAATGCTTCCACCTTTCTTACTCCACCACATTGTATTCTTATTATGTATTGCCTTTTAAAGATAAAAACTTTGATAAGCCTTTAGTTAAGTCATCATAAAATTTTTATGCATGATCCATCCAAAAGTGTCCAATAATGCATGATCTAAGTTAACAACAATATGAATCATTGTGTAATAAACTTTATAAATTCACATACCTTCTAACCTCCTCATTGAAGTTAAGTATCTTCATGCATCTTTGAACTTAGCACTACTTATTTAAACTATCATCTTTGGTCTCGTATATGAATCTCTTATCGATGATTTTTGTTAATGCACATCAGTTCACACTAACACTCACCCATTTCAAGATTTCATTGATATTATTCATTTTACTCACCTACTTAAAAGTTTGTCTTATTCCTTTGTCAACATGCATTTCTCATATCAATCCAACTATTACACATCAACCAAGAATTGCTAACATTTGTATGATTTTGCCATTTGAACTTAGAGATCTAACAAACCACTCAATCATAAGAATGTCAACTTTATTGCAAAAATAATTCGTGGATACTCCTCCATAAATAATTCTTTGAAGACTTTTTAGCCAAAATTTAAAGACAATAGCAAGTTTATGTTTTCATAAGCATGTCACTTATGTTCCATCTATCTTTTTTGGCAGGTTTTCTTTTGTTTGAACACTCCTTCACAAGACTCATTGCACCTAACATAGCATAATTATTGAGGTAGACTTCTTGTCTTAAGTCTTTACCTTCATTTCCTTAGTCCTTTGTGACTATAAAATTGATTTTCTCCTAACCCACCTTCTGTTATAGGTATACTCGAACAAAGTATAAGCTTTTACAAATGAAGCAAATAGTATCTTATTTTGGTTATTTTCTCGGCTTACAGTAAGAAGTTTCATATACCTTCTCTTTACTTTTCTCTAAGTTATTTCGTTTCCTGCAATTCTTTTTTCCCTCTTTATTATTTTGAATTAGCGATGATATTTGAAGATCCATCAAGGCATTTGTAGCCACAATTGCATTAGGGAGGTCTTTTATATTATGCCTTTGAAGCTCAATCTTAGCCTATCCTTATAAATTACTCATAACATTGATTAAAATTTCCTCCTTTGACATGTTTTTGATGTCTAACATTAAATATGTGAATTTTTTTACGCACATATCCCTGAGTTGTCTTACCTTAAGTGCTTCAAAGCATTCCTCACTTGCTAATAAGTGTAATTATGGAGGAAATGATCTATTAACTCCTCCTTTATCTTCTTTCAAGTGTTAATGTAAGGTCTATCGGTGCTAATGTTAATAAATGTTCTATCGCTTTATATCATTTATTGTGTATATTATCATGATTGACACCTTTTTTACATCGGACATCTTTATCGTCTTGATATCTTTGACATTCTGTTTGTGATTAAAAAACTTATAGTTCTCACATCTTCATTAAAGTGCTCTTTGAATAGACTCTTGATTTATGCCTAAACATAGCATATTTAAGCATCAAGTTGTAGCTCATATCCTTTCGAGCTTTCAATAGTTCCTCGAGTGCTACCAAAGCTTCAAAAAGTTCCAATAAAGGACCATAGTCTCATCTATTAATTGTATAAGAGGACCAATGATTGCTTTTATTCTATCAACTCTTTTCATAATATTGTTTCCACGGCCATCGTAGATGAACAATGAAATAACTCCTCACTCAACTTTAATACTAGCTTTCGTAAGGAATTTTTTGACGAGATCAAATAAGATTACCAAAATTCTTATATGGTTGTCAAGATTTAGTCTATCACAGCCTAATTCAGCCTTCCCTTATAATCATATATCAACAAGTTCGTTTGATTTCAAATACCTCACATCACTTTTATTTTGGTATTTTACTCACATTTTAAACACGTAAATGTTTAACATAAATCAATTCAAATGAGATGAACAAGAGATATAACCAACCTTGTATTAATCTATCCACAAAGAAATAATACAAGAATTCATGATACTTCCAACTTAAAGTTTTCTACAAAATAACCATTTAACACCTTTCTACTCGAAACTCTCAATAAAAATCTTTCTTTCAAATCTCTCAACTCTCTGTATAGATGATCGAATATATAAAACAACACAAATAAACTTACAAATGATACTTTTATATAGATTTATAAGTTCTATCTAAGAACGTATAGAACAAGTAAACTAACTTAGCCACTTTCTCCACTAACTCACTAAATTAACAAGGAGTTGCCACTTATTTTATCCCCTTTTGGTCTACAAACACCAGTAAGATTATATATAATACAAACATATATTATGCCCTCTCGATTCCCATATCATCTAAACTACTTTTTCTTTATTTAAAGAAGTGTTCCCTTTTTGTAAGATATTGTTCTCTCATTCTTAGCCCACTACTCTATGTTCTTGCTATATGTTGCCATATTATCATCTCTTTAAGACAAGTGCATTAATGAACCTTTTGTTTATCCATCTTGAGTCATTTTTGTGCATGGTCCATCTAAATACATTTATGTTGTAGTCACATTATTTCCTAACCTAAGTTAGCAACAATCCAAGTCATTATGTAATATACCTCACATATTTTTATACCTTCTGATCTTTTTGTCATTTAAGTGTCTTCTAGCATCTTTAGACTTAGTATGATTTAGTCGTACCATCATCTTTAGTCTCATATTTGAATATTACTTTTATTAAAAAATTTTGTCAATGCCTATTAATATATGCTAGCACTTGCTTTTTCTCAATCTTTCATCTTTATTGCCTATTTTGCCTCAACTTTTCACATATTTTTTATCTTGTTCTCCTGTCAACATGGTTTTTTTGTATGTCAACCTGAGTGCTAAGTATTGATCAAGACTTATTAATACTTATACGATTATGCCATCTAGACTCGAAAGTCTAACTGACTATTACTAAAAGAATTTGATGAGAATGTGGAGGAAATAAGATTTAAAAATATTATTTAAAGTGTCACCTTAGAAAATAAAACGAAACAATAATAGGAGATAATACAAAATAAACTTTTAAAGGGGGTCAAAATTAGTACGAAATTTGTTCTTAAATATTTTTTTTTCTTTTTCAGTGTTGAGAGTGAAAGTGAAATAGTTTTAGTTTTAGTTTTTAATAATATAAAAATATTTATATGAAAATATATTTAAAATTAACCATGTTAAATAATATAACAATTTAATAATTAAGTTTTGAATCAGACTTAAATATTCAATATATATATATATATATATATATATTTTTTTTTTTGACGTTTTCCACGATGAAATGACATGAGTCCTTGTCCTGGTATTTATAACATTCGTCCTTCGTGACCCCATATCCGCTAATTTAGTAATTTTATGTAAGTGTTGAAAACCTAAAATACCGAGACATACGATAATGACTTGTGGTTTAGCGTAAATCACGTAGTAGGTGCATGCTCTCTCTCACTCTTCCTGTCAGAGATCTTTACTCGTCACATGTATGAATCTGACAAAGTCCAAATTACAAGCACATACACAGAAGTGTCGGTTCACAAATCACAGTCGAGTCAAGTCAGTTTCCAAAATCAATGGTAAATTTCTTTACAGAACTCTTTATCTAAATTGACCCTTGCAGTTAGTACTCTTTATCTAAATTGACCCTTGCAGTTAGTATATTATCGAACGAAGTTTTAGGTACCGTACATAATATTATGGTAATAAAAATGAGAATGAATACGATAAAAAATGAGAGTGTATATTATTATTATAATTATGATTGTTGGTTTAAGAAAAATGAATGATTATCATTATCATTCATAATGGTTGGTTTGTAAAAATACTAAGAAATAAAATTTTATTATAATTAATTAATTAATTATATTTTAATTAATTATATTGT
>JANKYE010000005.1:8206102-8218039 GCA_032467995.1 Erythroxylum dillonii | reverse complement strand
TATAAACATTACCAATTGGTCATTTAGAAACATTTCAGAATACACATGTAACAATTAGAAGGTGCACAATGCATGTTCATGATATTCCCGGCCCTAATCCAAATTTTTCAATATGTATATTGGGAGATATGACCTGTTGAATGTTGACTGAAATTGAGCTTTCTGATCAGTTGACCATTTGTCACGAGAGATGATATTGCCCTCACCGTCTGTTAGTGTATATGGACCATTCTCGATAATATCCCAAAGATCAATATGTGTGGATTCTATAAAGAGCCACATCTTGTGCTTCCAATAATGATAATCTTCAACATTGAATGTAGGAGGTCTTATGACCGAGACACCTTCAGCTATAAAAACATGTGATTCAGCCATGGATCTTTGTCCTCACTTTGTAACAGTGTTTCTTAGAAACCCCGCTCTGATACCCACTGAAGTAAATCACTTGTTAATATAGAAATCACGTAAGTATATCGAATACACAAGAAGGGGGTTAAATTATGTAATCTTTTCGAAAATATTAATCTTTTGAGATTTCTTGAATTTCTTTACAAAATTCAAATGATCACAAAAACACTTTACTAAATTTTATAAGTAATGCAATCGCATGTAATATTATCTACTCGTCTACCAACAAGAAAATTAAAAGATACAGGTTAGAGAATAGACGCCGCGATTTCATACTGGCTCACTCCAAATCATGGGCTACGTCCAGTCCTCAGAGTTTGTCTAAGATTTCACTAAATTCTTCAACTTTACAAGTATTATTTTTACACTTCCAGAGCCTCTTCAGGTCTCTCTTACAAAGTATTCTTTATCTGCTATCTTAGCCTCTCTAGGCTCTAGCCTTTCTTTCTTTCTCTAGGAAAGATATTTTTGAGCTTCACGTTACAGTAGTATTCGCTCTCTTTCTTTTACACTTTGAATACAGAATTTCTCTAAGTATTGTACAATCAAAATTTTCTCTTGTAAAAGCGTTATTTATTCTTTGACTAAAACTAGTTTTTATAGCCTAAGTCTCTAATTGTCTTCTTTGAGAAACTGCTTCTTGAATCTTCTAGAAACCGTTATTAGTTGAGTCCTGTAACTAACTCCAACTAACTGACATCGTTCTAGAATATCTTCCTTTTCTATCGTCTAGGATAATACTTCTTTTGTTATCACATTTCGTCTTATATTGTGCTTCGTCTGGTGTTACGCTTCGTCTGCGATGACGTGTATCGTCTGTTGCTGACGTATCATCTGGGATGACTAAGTGTTACTTTCATTTTTCTACACACTTAACAGACTTGTCAAAACAGTTCATACATTTCTAAGATTATTATTATTTGATTGTCATCAAAATTAATAGAAGTGAAGTCTTCTTAACTTGACAGTTCTAACTTTTCTTTAGGGATTTAAACTTGATGCAATTTTAATATAGTTGTTTTTATGTTAATTCATTTGAGTGTTGTGATTATTAGTTATAACTTCATTCTTTGGTATTAAATCAAGAGAGTGAACCGAATGTAAAATGATTGAGTTGGTTAATGAGAGTTAAACGACTCGTTAAACCATGCAAATAATCAAATTGGTAATTTTATAGAGAGAGATCTCATGTATGACCCAGTTATTTATTAGAAGGTTGAAGAACTGATTAGGTTGTAGACTGATTGTTAATCAAGAGATGATATTTTTGGTAACTCGACTTAATTAAGGCTTAGTGATTATAACTCGAGAGAGGGAAATCCATCCTTCGACAGTTTAGAACCGACACCATATTAACACAAAAGTGATTAGGTTAGCATTGATGATAAGATAAATCCCTTTCTTATAAAGTGATAATTTTTCTTGTGTGATTTTCCATTGTGAATTTAGTTGTGCTCAATATTCAATTTCTTTTGTGTTAATTTTACAAATTAACTTTCTATCAATCATCTTCATATGTTTACTTTTCTATTCATTTTTTATCTTCTTTTTAATAATCCTTTTAAGCCTTAGATAACTCAGAATTAGATTAGTTCGACAACTCCTCGAGGGATCGACACCTCACATACTACACTCGCAACTTGTGTACTAACAGTATATTAAGGGTTTAAAATAGATTAAAACTTGTCTCAACAAGTTTTTGGTGTTGTTGCTTGGGAGTAGTAGGATTAGTTTAGTTCTTGTAGTTTAAGGCGTTCTCATCACTCTTATGTCCAATTAGAAACCTTAACACTCGAAGCTACTCGCTTGGAATGAGCCATTCAAAGAGACAAACACCAAAAAGAAGAAATTAAAGAACCAATGGTGGAAAAGTTTTATCAAGAGTTCGATCAGGGAGGAACCCAAAGACATTAGCCACGAACCCTTATGGACTTCATGAGATTAGTGTTCAACGCTGCCAATCAAGAAGTAACTCGACCACTAGTTCAAACCGCTTCTTTTGAGATTAAACTGGCCTTACTAAACATGTTGTAAACAATTGTGCAATTCTATGGACTAACCAACGAGGATCCGAATGCACATATAGTGAACTTGCTCGAAATATATGATACCTTCTGATATCATAGGATGTCGGAAAACACTATTAGGATGAGGCTTTTCCCCTTTATGCTAAAGGATAGAGCCAGAGTTTGGTATCACTCTCTCAGTCCCTCAAATGTCACAATATGGGAGCAATTGACACGTGCATTCTTGGATAAGTATTTTCCTCTCACTAAAACTATGAAGATGATCAAAGAAATCACGAACTTCCAACAGAATGATAGGGAATCACTTTACAAGGCGTGGGAGAGATATAAGGATTTGCAATTGAGGTGTCCACGCTATAACCTACCAAAAGAATTTCATTTGCAAACCTTCTACAATGGAGTCAATCCACCCATAAGAGGTATCATAGATGCAGCATCGAGTGGATTGCTTATGCGAAAGACTGTTGACAAAGCAGAGGAGTTGCTGGAAGAAATGGCTAGTAACAGTTGTCTGTGGACGAATGACAGAAGTAGACAACACGTAATCATCTGAGAGCATAAGGGAGCTATAGCTATTGACCAAATGACAAAGATGCAAGCAAAATTTAATAGCTTAACATGACAATTGAACAATATGAAAGCTTTCTCTTAAGCCCTTATTAAGGCCATTCAACAAAGATGTGAGATATACGGCTAGGATAATCATGATATCATCGACTGTTTCATGACGCAAAGTAATGAAACCAAGAAAATTAAGTATATCGGGGCACAATTTAGTCATGGTGGAGGGAACAACCCCTATTCAAACACGTACAGTTATGGGTGGAAGAATCACCCAAACTTTTTGGGGTCAAAAAATGTTGGAGGTCAATTCTTACCTCACGAGCCTTTTAATTCTAGCAGTAGAAACCTAATTCCATACATGCCAAATTAGACAAAATCTCGTATAAGATTGGAAACATAGATGTTGTGCATAAGATATTGGAAGAAAAACTTCAACAAGTGACAAAGAATCATGCATCCTCCATCCATAACTTAGAAGTCCAAACAGGCCAATTGGCAGATGCACTGTCTGCATGAAATGCAGGTAGCCTTCCAAGTAACACATAAACAAACCCAAAAGAAAGAATCATGGTTATCACCAAAGCCACTAAGGAGAAGCTCAACCAAGCTAAAGAAGATTGGGAAAAGGAAAAGGAAAGGGCTGACAAAAGTTTCCTACTGAATGAACATAACCTAAAGGAACTTAAAGAGTATCGACCTACAATTCCAAACGCCATTCTAGCACAACTGAAGTCAAAAGAAATGGATTTGAAGGAAGTCCTTGAGGTAATAGAGCAACTAAAAACAAGACTTACTCTTATGGAATCCATACAAAAGAGATTAATCAATAGAAAGGAGTTGGAAAAGCTGGCGAGTAAAGTAGGAAGCATGGAGAACTCTAATGAAATGACGCATTACCATGGAAGAAAAATGATCCAGGGGATTCTTATATTCCTTACACCATAGTTAATGTCAAAGTGTATAAGGCTTTTGCAGACTTAGGAGTTGGAATAAGTATGAGACCTTACACTTTATGAAAAAGATTAAGTTAGGAGAAATAGCACCATCCATAATGAGTGTGTAGATAGCTGATCGATCAATTCACCATCTGAAAGGTATAATCAAGGAGGTTCTTGCTAAGGCGCAAAAATTTACCTTTCCCGCAGACTTCATCATTTTGCACATAGAGGAAGACTTAGAGATACCAATTATCCTTGGACAACCATTTTTAGCCACCTCCTGATCTATTATAGATGTTGATGGAGGCAAGTTGACTCTAAAGGTGCTGAATGAGAAGGTGTCCTTTAACATGTCCAATGATAGAAGAAGTTCTCACAATTCCGTAGACATCATTAAGAGAACCAAGTCTCATGGAGGGGTTGAACTTAGTGCTGATTACAAGGATTCACCTAAAAAGCCACTATCTTGGAGGAATAAGCGGAAGAAGAAGACAAAGAAGAAGGGTGGTGGAAATCATAGTCTGGTAGTTCATTTGCAATTTATGATATCTATGATCGTGCTACCATTACACATCTCTTTCAAACCACCATGAGAAAAAGTATTACAATGAGCTACCATCATTAAAAGAAACGCTACATAGGAGGCAACCCATGATTTTTTAAAATCATTTTCTTATGTCATCTTTTGTAGTAAATAGGTTTTGCATTCAGTTTTTTTATATGATTCAAGTCCAGTTAAATATCTTGGAGGAATTGAGGATTAGTTGAAATGGGAATGACGTCGAAGGCAAGCACAATGAGGTGATAATGTAGTTATAAGGTATGGAAGGATTTCGGGGATGAAATGAGGAAAAAGAAGCAATATCGGAAAGCATGCATAATTTTTGTAGGGGCATAATCATGGCTTGTGGCGGGGCAGACATGGTATGCTCGAATTTAAGCTATTTTTCTTCAAATTTTACCCCTTTTACCCTATATATTTACACTTAACGTCATTTTCCTTACACCTTTCACTTTTTCACTCTCTCTTTAAACATAAGAACTCAACTCCTCTCACTTCTCTCTACCCATCTTCAAGTCTTCAATTCTCTCTAAACTTTTCATAACTCTCAATCCAATGGGACTGTGCATCAAGTATACAGTTAAATGCACCCAACCAAATGGCAAAGTCCAAGTATCGGGTTGCGGATAACGAAACAGGGCAGTGGATTACGATGCACCTTTCCCGATCTTCTCGGAGGAGGAAGGTAACTAGTTCTATACCCATAGTCTTAAGAAAATAAGTGTTCCTAAATACTTCGATTTTGATATATTAGAAAGAATAGGATTGAGAGAGAAGGTTGAGACCTTAGGAGGAAGAATTCATTCGGATAAATTTTTGCAATTTAATTATCCTGTTTATAAAGAACTGACCTTAGAATTCTTCACCTCCCTTCAATACGAGTCATCTAACCCTAAGGAACTATCCATATGGCTTCGTTCATAGGGTCAACAATATGGCTTAGACATGAAAATTTGCGAAAAATCGATGTATTTCTCAACTCAACCATAGTAGATCAGCACGATGACTTCCGTGCCACCTACTATTGGACTGAACTGAATGGATTAGAGAGCTTTGGCGCTAAAAATATCCCCAATAACATTATTTGAAGCCCCAAACACTTGTTATTACACAAGTTCATATGTTAAATTTTATTCGACAAAGGCGTAACTAATAAGTGTTCAACAAAAAAACTTTTCGAATTATGATGCATGTATCATAGCGTCAAATTCTAAACCTCTACCCACATCTTTAATGTAATTACTGCTACTCTAAGAAAGAGAAGCAATAATTTGGGCATGGGGTACTTGGTTACAGCTATTGTGGAATAATATGGTATCAATTGCGATGGACTAGCTGCCTATTGTCTTGAGTTTCTTAACCATCACCATTTGAGGAGAGCTGAGATCTTGGAGGTCCATAATATGTAAATTTGATATATCAACCCAAAATCTTGTGTCAAGACCAGGTAGGGACAGGCCAATTCGAGCTTGGCACCACTGCAACAGGAGGAGGACTCAACCAATGAGGAGTCAGAAGAGGTTGAGCCAATGGGATGGGAGAATGTAATAGAAGCCATCTCAAACACTAATAAAGCAATTTTAGAAAACACTAAGGTGTTGAAGGAGATGGCTAGAGAACAAAGATGCCAAAGACGGGACATAAGATGTATTCACAGATATTTTGAGCCTCAAGGTATTCAACTACCACCTCTAACACTATAACCACCTCAATCACCATGACAGTTTTATGCTCTAACCATTTTCTTTTCTTTTTATTGTTATTTTCAATTGTTTTCATGTTTCTCTTGTTTTGTTAATTTTTATTCCTACTTTATGTATTGCTTGTTTGTTCTTCTCACATTGAGGACAATGTGTTGTCCAAGTGTGGGGAGGGTTGTATGCATTATATATTTTTATTTGAATGTGAATTTTGCATGTTATATATTAGTTTTGTTTAGGATTGCATGAAGTGATTTGTGTGAATGTGTCAATGGCTAAGACTTAACCGAATCAATTTATCTTTGAACATAGTCTTTTAAGTTGCTAAACTTTAATAGCCTGAGAAATTAGTTTTCTAGGTTGCTTCGGTTAAATATACATGTTAATTAGGATATGATGTTAGTTCATTCACTCTAGGAATTTACCACATTCATTTATAATTTTAGGTCGATCGAATAAGTAGCATCATTAGTAACTTTTCATGAGAATGATTAGCTTAAGAAATAAAGTAGGCAAGAAAATATATAAATAAAAAATGTTGTGTAAATCTTAAATAAATAACTATTCCGTTGGTCCTTTTTGAAACAAATCAGTTATAAATAGAGCTAGTAGTCAGTTAAGAATGTGATATAGCTGAGTAACCGGGGGACATTCATCATAAATATTTGCCTTTGCGTCAAAAGGCTATAATGATATTCCAACCAATCCCTTTAATAAAAACATAACCTAGTTAAGTAACTTAAGGACATTCATCACAAATGTTTGCTTTCATGTTAAAAGGTTAGGTACATGATAATAAAATTAAAAAAAATAGTGTGTTATTTAATAAATTCTACTAATCTTGCGAATAGCTTGATTTCTTTTGAAAAGCCACTTAAGGATAGTTACAATTTTAATTGACCAAATAATTATCAATGTGTGTGTGTAACTGATAGGAGTGAAGGAATGTGACATTAAGTCCTGATTAGTATGTGTATTTAATCTAAAGTACTTAGACATAGATTTCACATGTTAATAAGATAGAACAATTTGAAATACCGTGTTTGTAGTTGAATTTGTTTCGTGAAGTTCAACGCCATTGTACCATTGTTACATATGTGTGTTTTGTTGTTAGGTGTGTTTTTTGTTTTGCTTGTTTTGCTTGTTTGTCTTTGCTTGAGGACAAGCAAAAGTAAATGTGGGGATGTTGATAGTGGTAGGTTGCATAATATTTTAGTGGATAGTTTAGTGTGTGTTTAGTTGTTAAAGTGAATGATTAGTGCATGTTTAGGTTATTATTGTGTTATTTAGTTAAATGTTTATGATTTGAGTGTTATATGGGTTAGAGTATACTTTTGAGCTTTAATTTTGCATATTTAAGATGCCTTGATATATTTGTTAGTGTTTGAAAATAGATGTGAACGAACAAAGGAGAATCGGAGGAAGCCTAGAGCCAGAACCACATAATCGCGACAAAACCAATTGGGGGGAGCCATGATCATGACAAAGAGCTAAATGGAGTTCCACAATCATGGCCTGCACGACGTACACCATAGACAATCTCCTGAACACGACTTACTGAGGGAAATTTGAAACTTTTTAGACCCAAGAAAACCCTTACCTAAAATAGAAAAGACTATATAAAGAAAGAAAAAGAACCCTAATAGGAGCTCCAACTTTTGCCACTTTGGGAAAACTCCAAGAAGAAAGAAGAAGAGAGAGACGAAGAAGAAGAGGAGAGAAGAGCAGGCTTCTGCTGCTACTGCTTTCCTGAGCCACCCCATTCCTGTCCAAGTGACATTTTCTTTCATCTTTGTTATTTTCCTTCTTTGAATATGTAAGATGGATTCAGGATTGATGATGATGTTGATGATGATGTTCTAACTTTTCTTTATAGATATAAAAATGATTCAATGTTAATCTGGTTATTTTGTGTTAATTCATTTAGGTGTTGTGATTATTTGTTGTAACTTTATGCTTTGGTAATAAAAGAATGAACTGAATGCAAAATGATTGAGTTAGTTAACAAGAGTTAAGCGATCCAATAGACTATAAATATAATCAAATCGGTAATTATACAGAGAGAGATCTCGTGTGAGAATCGGATGTTTATTAGAAGACTTAAGAACTGATTAGGTTGTGGGCTGATTGTTAATCGAGAGACGACATTTTCAGTAACTTAACTTAATTATGGTTTTTTAATTAGGGCTTAGTGATTATAACTCGAGAGAGAGTAATCTACCCTTCGATAGTCTAGAACGGAAACCAAATTTGGTGGTGCTCAATATTTGACTTCCTTTGTGATAATTTTACAAATTAACTTTCTGTCAATCATCTTCATGTGTTTACTTTTCTAATCAATTTTTATCTTCTTTTTAATAATCCTTTTATGCCTTAGATAACTCAGAATTAGATTTGTTTGACAACTCTTCGAGGGATCAACACCTCTCATGCTACACCCACGACTTGTGCGCTTGTATTATATTGAGGGTTTTAAATAGAATAAAATTTGTCTTAATAATTCCCACAAGAATTAATTAGGCCCCTAACAATTTGAATGCACTATGTTTAAGGTACTAAAAGATTGACTGAATTAAAAGAAATTTACTGACAAAATAGATCAAGAATAATCCCTTATATAGATTCAAACCCATAATCATGTTCAACATCCTAATAATCTAAATCAACATCCAAGACAATGAAATATATAAAGATAAAAGAAGGAAAAATTATTTAATATCTTGATGTAGAAATTCTAGAGTTGCTCTTAATATCTCCTTTTTGATTTATTTGAATCTAATATATTGCTTCTCTTGGTGTTTTTTTATTCTTAAATATAACTTTTAGGGTATTCTCATTTAATTTTATTCCAAAAATGACCCTGAAATGTCAACAATAAAAAAAACTCGTAAGCTAGAAAAGTTGAAATTTGCTAGAATTTGCTTCGTGCTCTCTATCACGATCATGGCATGGTTTCTTCCATTCTTAAAGTTCTTCATCTTTTATTCAATTTCTTATTTCCATTCACTCACAAACACATCAAACACCCCTTGAAACGTAAAATTAAGATCAAATTCTTGCTTATGTATTTAGTTTAATCTAAACTTAAAATCATTCCATTTGGATATCTACAGATCAAGATATGGCCAAAATACAGATGCATGTTCAGTGAAAACACTCCATTTAACAAATTCCAGCACACTTCATCATTTTCATCCTAAACTCATCAATCAACCATTTACCAATCCTTTCCTAGTGAATTCAGATGACAATAAATTCTGGTAAAGAGGAATGAAAATGTGTGAGGAGCTTGTGGTTCAAATTTCAAGTCAATCGGAGGTCCGGAGAAGAAGTTATAATCAAAAGAGTGAAGAGTGTTTAAAACTATCAAAAAGCATTACACCAATCACAATCGTGCAACTCCTGTTGATTCCTCTCTATCACGATTGTGCACTGCCTAATTTCTCCTCTCTGTCACGATCATGCAACTCCTCTGAGGCTTCTTCACTGTCATGATCGTGCTTGTGCACGATTGTGCATTATATGATACCTCCTTTCTGTCATGATCATACACTCCCATGATGTTCCCTCAAACTTACCCAGGTTTTACATATCAGTTTATTCTCATCACCCATTCAACATCTATTAACCTCTAACTATCGTCTTAATTCTTCCCATTTTAGGACACCACATTACTCCCTTTTTCATTATCATCAAACTCATTTTGACTCATCTCTATAACACTCGAAAATATCCACGTTAATACATCAATAAAATATAACATACAACCCCTCCATTTATCTATCAAAATTTTTTTGCACTTTTTTCTACACTGTCTTTAATGATCATTCTAACTCATCATCTCAATAATGACCTATGAAATATTGATCATCATATATGTAAAAGCCAGACATGAATCTACCTAAGTTTTCTTATTCACATTTCAGCATAAACATATTCCCATTTAATGATCTTTTAACTGCTTACCATCATCATATATGCTTCATTAATAAAGCGATTAAGATTAATAATAATACACTTACTTGATTAGCTCAAAGCTTCTTCAAAAATCATTATGAAACCCTAGCCTCCCACATCACACGATCATCTCATAAGGAGGAAAAGGTTAGGCTTTGATCACCAAATTGAAGACAAGTAATTATTTAGAGTAGCTAGATGAAGGGTGTTAGCAAAGCTCAATGTTGATGGTTAGGTCAAGAGAATATCGTGAGTGAGAGAAGAAGAGAAGAAGAAAAGAAGAGAAGAAGAAAGCAAGTAGCAGGGAAAATGAAAGACTAAAATGAAAGATGGTCTTTCATACGGGCGTCGTGGGTTAAGATAAGTGGTGTGGCAAATGACACATGTCACTTACCATATGTCACTTTCTGATGGTCTCTCTTTGGTCTTTTATACTACCAGTCCATTTGTTTCCCCATTTCTAATCCACTTGTCTCCCGATTTTCCATAACACCTGTCATTAAATCTTAATGTCACTTATCAAAATTTCCAATGCCATTTGACTCTTATTTTGTACTACCATTTATTAATTATCTCGCCACTTGGCATTTTTCCTAGTCTAAAAATACCCTTAATTCTAGAAAATTTTCAAATTTCTCCAAAAATTCTAAATCACTACTTGTACACACCAACTCAATTTTTAAGACACATAATCCACAGTTCACATTAAAACAATCATTTATACCTGGAAAAATGTCAAATGAATGCATGAACAATTCATTGTAATGTGTGCAAAAAAATCAAATTCACGTGTATGAATGCTATATTATGCATGAATATGAAAACGCATTTTTTTAATCTCTCATTACTATTTATCATTTACAGAAATCTAGGGTTTTAACCCTTAGTATGAAAACGAGATGTGTTACATGGTGAAAGGACGAATTGCACAGGAACATTGTCTATAGAAGGGTTTGTAGTCAAACCACTAACTTTTCGGTTAATTAGGGGTCATTATGTGTTGCTAGATACCGCTCATGACTTGTTTAAATTAAGTATTAATTCAAGTGACCAATATAACCGGGAACCTAATAGTTTACACGTATTAAAGATGTAAAGAATGAGTAAAATGAGTTTGGATAGTGATCCAAGATATGAGAGAATGCTTTGGGATTGTAACGTGATATGATCACAATCATGGACGGAGGCACAGTGGGGGCAAGTGGGGGCACTTAGCCCCACTGCAACTAAGAAGTTTTTTTTTTTTGAATTTTAATTTTATAAAAAATTTAAATTATGTCTTATTTATTTAATTAGTGACAAAAAAATAAAAAAGTACATATATATTAAGATATTAAATAAAAATAAAACTGAGTCCATCTATGTTTATTAAGATTACTATTATTTGGGCCCATTATTTGTTTAAATGAAACCCTACAATTCAGATTTCTACCCTTTTAGCTTCTTCATCATATTATTCTTTGTCTTTTTGGCTTCTTCTTTTCCTAACTCTACAAAAACTACTACACCCAAAGCAAAAAACAATAATCTATATTGATCGTAATTGTGGAAAGGATTTCTCCACAGGCTCCATCCCGTTTTACTGCTGAAAGGTAAATTCTGTACTTCTTTTTTTCGAAAGAATGCGTAGTTAACGTTTTTATGTTTTTATGTGTAGTCAAAGAATGCTTTTTCGAAAGAATGTGTAATGATTACACGGCTGTATTTGTATATCTCCTTTTCTAGAATCGTCATATTTATCAATTCAAGGTTGCTGAAATGTCAGTTCCATCAATGAGTAT
>JANKYE010000005.1:8161335-8171872 GCA_032467995.1 Erythroxylum dillonii | reverse complement strand
TTGGGATGAAGAGGGTTTGAGAATGGTTGAGGGCCCAGAATTGATTCAGGATACAATGGATAAGGTGAAGCTGATTCGGAGTCGAATTAAAGCGGCTCAAGATAGATAGAAGAGTTATGTGGATCAGCATCGGAGGGATATGAAGTATAGTGTAGGAGACAGAGTTTTCCTACGAGTGTCACCGTGGAGAGGAGTCTTGAGGTTCGGTAAAAAAGGCAAGTTGAGCCCTAGGTACATTGGTCCTTATGAGATCATTGAGAGGGTAGGACCTTTGGCCTATAAGTTGGCTTTACCTAATGAGATGTCTCAGTTGCATAATGTCTTTCATATGAGTATGCTTCGAAGATACCGATTAGATTCGACACATGTAATACAGGTTGCTAGCAATTTGAGCTATGTTGAGGAGTCGGTCAAGATTGTGGGATCACGTATTAAGTAGTTGAGGAACAGGGTCATTCCATTGGTGAAAGTCCTATAGAGGAACCACTCAACTGAGGAAGCAACTTGGGAGAGCGAGGAGCATATGAGGTGACAGTATTCTCACCTGTTTGGACATGCAGGTAAGAATTTTGAGGACGAAATTTTTTGTTAGAAGGGGAGAGTTGTAACATCCCATCACCGATGGGAAGGGTAGAATAGTAATTTGGAATGGGTTATGAGTGTTTAGAATTGTCTTGATATGTTCATGCATACACATACACGTGAATAGTAAATTTTGCACATGTAAATGACTGTACATGCATTCATGATATTTCCCGGTATAATTGTGAATGAAATGTGATTGTTATGATCAATGCGATTTCTTGTGTTTGGAAAATTGATTGGAGAGGGTCATTGAGGTCTTAAAATTGTTAGTGAATTTTAGTGAATTGTTTTGTGAAATTTTGAGTTATTTTTTGGACTAGGAAAAATGCCAAGTGGCAGACCGATTATTTTTCGGTAGTAGAAATGACTGTCCAATGGCACTGGAAATTTAGATACATGATTTTAGGATTTAGTAATTTGAACCATTGGAAATTTGGGGAACAATTGGAGGAGAAATTGGATTTTAATTGGAAAGAAACTAGGTGGGCATTTTAGAGTGTGACATGTGGCAAGTGACACTTGTCACTTGCCTAACATGCCATCTTGCTTTGCTTTTATTAAAAATCCTCCTTCCTTTCGCTTTCTTGACACTTCTCTTTTCCTAAGGTTTATTTGGTGTTTTAAGTGTGATTTTCTCCTTCTCTCTCGTAGCTTCTTCTGTTCTTTGTTCTTCTTGACCTTGTAACCATCTTTTCCTCTTGGCTTGCCCTTCTTTCGTTCATTGAAAACACATCCAACCTAAACCTCATCCCCCCTCAAGTTGATGATGAGGATCATGTATGATGGTGAAGAGGTTAGAGAGTTAGTGAAAAGTTTGAAGAGTTGAGGATTTGGAAGCTTAATAGGTAAGAATGATGTTTTATATTATGGTTTTGGAGTTAATTAAATTATTTGTGATGTTTGTACACTAAATTGCATGAAATTGTGTTTGATGTTTATGGGTACATAATTTGCTTGTTTGATTGATGAATGTAAGTAGATGTTTTAGACAGTTTGGATGTTAATTAATGTTGTAGATGAGTTGAAAAGGATGAATGATTGAGTGTTGGTTGCTGCCATTTTGTGAATAAATGTTCACGTGAGGTCTTGATTCAATTGTGGGTGATATAGTGAATAAATTGAGTACTTATTGGTGTAGAATTGGTAAGTGGTAGAAATTGAGTTAGGTTGAAAAGCTGGAAATTGGATTTGTATATGTTTCAATGTTTTTGCCATAACTTTTTATGTGATTATGCAATTGAGATGAGGTTTGGCTTGAAATAAACTTGAGGAGTTTGGGTATAATTCTTGTGAAGGAAGGGATGTTTAATTTTGGTTTGAAAAGTTCCAAATTTGGACTAGAATGTGAGAAAGGGTGTAGGGATGAACAGTACCCGGAAACTACATTTATCTGAAACTTTGGGAATTTCTCTGGGTTGATTTAGGCAGATTTTGCTAAAGGGGTCTTCATGAAAGTTGTGGCTTTTCTTGTTAGCTTTCTATCGCTACTAAGTATGACATTTTTCGATATTGAGGTTGAAAGTTATGATCTGATAACTTTTAGATGTTATTCCAAAGATTATTGTATGTTGTGCTTGAAAATGTCTCTAAGTGTAGGTTTTGTGGATACTGTGCTTTGAGGCCAATTCTGGACTATTATGGTTTAAATGGGTTCATGTAGCCTTATTGAAAGTTATAGAGGAATGTCTTAGCTTTTTAATGATGTATAATATGCCATCTTTGGATGTAGGATGTGAAAGTTGTGAATGTTTGAAGTATGGATATGGTTTAGGTGATAAATAATCTTTAACAGGGCAGCCACAATCATGTGAGAATTTGACATAGTTAGAGGTAGAATTTGCTTTTTAGTTCTTCATGAGAATTGTAGAATGTGTTTTGATCTTTTCAGTGATATAAAGCATGAAATTTTTGGACCATGGGATAGGAAGCTATGATTTTTAGAAGATTGTGGTACTGTTTAGGAAGACATGTATTGGGCAGAAACTTTGATTGAGATTTTGACCCAGTTAGAGGTTGAAATTGCTTTTAAGTGCTTCATGAAAGTTGTAGAATGTGTTCTGATCTTGCCATTGATATCAAGCATGGAATTTTTTGCTAATGGAATAGGAAGTTATGATTTTTTTAAAGTTGTGTGAGTGGTTAGGAGGAGATTTACAGGACAGTAACTTTGATTGAGATTTTGACTCCTTTAGAGGTGGAATTGGTTTTTGAGTCCTTCATAGAAATTTTATACATTTCTTTGATCTTTCTATTGATACCAAGTTTGCAAAAATTGGAGTTCGGAATCAAAAGATATGACTGTTTGAAATTGAGTGTTGGAGTAGGCGAGGAGGCCTTTTGTGATTTTTATTTTTATTTCTTTTCCAATCCAACCCTTTGCCTTCTTTTGCTTATAACTTGGTCATCCGACCTCCGATTAACTTAATTTTTGAGGCGTCGGATTTGTAAGACAATTATCTACCTCTCCATATGAATTTGTAAATTTTGAAGATTACATTGAAAATAATGGATTAAATTAAAGTGAGAGGACCAAATGATTATTTTTTTGGTCAGTGTTTTAGCAATAATTGGACTTATAGAAATCCAAATTGAGTAATTTTGGTGTCCATAGATTTCAAAAATTTAGGGGAACATTTTGTGATGAGATTTATGGAATGATACCGGAATTGTCACGAACATGCATTGTACACATTTCAATTCCTGCATGTGTAGTATTATACATTTCTGATTATACAATTTGTAATATATATGTATTTTAATTGTTATAGAGGCGCATTTGGATCGTCAACCCACAGACGTTGCCGAGACTTCTAGGCACTAGCTTCGGAAGCTATTGGTGAGTAACCTAGATGTTTTCTCTCAATTATTAATTGCCTATATTTCTGTGGTGGATAATGGTGGATTATGATTTGCTTGTGATTGTGGATTCTGGACAGAAGGTCCGATGATTGTGTAATGGGGAATTGTGTTATAGAATTGCTACTTGTATGTGAATTTGAGAACTACGTGCCTATGATGTGATTAATTGTGACATATGTGCTGATTGTAACATATGTGATGGATTGTGATCTATGCTGATTGATTGTGGCATATGCATTTCATTCATGGATGCATAATCAGATAATGACAGTTGTGACTGGAGCAACCACTGATTAGAGCTTAAAGCTCAATGAGTATATTTGAGCCTCGAGCTCAACAGTGATTTAGAGCCTCAGGCTTAATGCTTAATGTGCCCTATATGGGACAGTTTAGGCACTCGATCACAACACCGTAATAATTGGAAAAGTGTCACATGAGCATTTCATATGCATTTGATTAAATATGCTTGATTGAGTGAAAGGCAAAATGCCTTATGCTTATGTGAAATAAAGTGTTACTTATGATCGATGTGAAGTTATGAAATAATTGTGATATGCTTGATTGTTGCATGAATTGAGTGAACCATCGATGATGGTTACCTCACTGAGTTCGCAAAACTCACCCAAAATTTGCAATTATTTTTTAGGCTTTCAGGACCGAGAGTAGACTCTTAGCTTCAGAGAGACTTTTCTAGCCATGTAGATTGTTTTGGCGAAAGAAGTCATGGCTCACAGGTCGGCCAGCTAAGACTTTTGGGATGGCCTAGATAGATCTAATGTTTTTCCTCTTTCATGTAGCATTTTGTACTAGGTTTTTTAGACTGATGTACAGACAGTAAAGGATGACAAGTGTATAAACTTTTGATTTTGATGAAATGAAATGAGGAAAAAATTGGTTTAAAAAACATTTTGATTTTTATATTGATGTTTTATTATGATGCCATGTGAAGTGTTTGTAGTGATTGTTTGTAGCTCACCCTTATCGTAGGATATGTATCGAAATGACCTGCGGGCGTCCCGGTATGTACCCTGCGGTAAAGGGCCACTACAAAATAATTAAATATGGAGAAACTTAATTTCTCTCCTCTTTTCCTCAATAATCCTGTTTTCTGATGGTGAAAACATAACGAAAAGTGTGACAGGTAAGAGAGAGGACCAATTTCAAATGAAATAAAAATATTTAAACCATTCCTATCAAGCAGTAAGTTTAAAACAAAACCTTATCTTACTTAATTATCATTATCTTACTTAATCAAATTAACCAGTCAAAATTTAGCACTTAATATTATAAAAATCAAAATTATTAATAAGTCACATATAATATATAGGTTTTAAGTTATCCCAGTTGGCTCATTAATTGAAAAATGTTATATCATGGTTTAATAATAAATAAACATTATGCATATAAACTTTGTTAAATTCTTTAATGTTGATCACTTCATAAATCACAATTAAACAAAGATACTAATAAGAGTTGTAGTGGTTTTACATCTTAACAAATGACGTAATTCCTTCCATGTATTACAATATTAGTGCTTTATTCTATATGATCCACAAATTAAAAAAACTCATTAATGGTCCAACAACAATGTATTAGTTAAAGAAAAATCCTATCAACATTATTTATTCATAAATGTATACTATAAAATAGGATTAATAGAAGCATAAACATAAATGAGCTCACAGTGTCAAAATACAATCATCATAAATCTCAATAATGGTATCCCATAATGGCCATTCTCTCAACATGATCTTTAAAGATTTTCAATGCGAATCCTTTCGTTAAAGGATTTGCAATTATATAATTAGCGCTAATGTGTTGATTTGACACTGTTTGTTTCTAAACTTCTTCTTTGACAGACAAGTATTTTAATTCCATATGTTTAGCATCTTTAGAATACTTGTCATTCTTTGAAAAGAAAACTACTACAGAATTATCACAATAAATTTTCAGCGGCTTGGTAATAATGTCGATAACTCCAAATCCCGAAAAAAGTTTCACAACCATAATCCTTGAATTGTAGCTTCAAATTATGCTAAAATTTCAGCTTTTGTTATAGCACCCTACTCTCACAAGACACATACTTGACATCCTAAGTGATATCCGAGTACGTACCTCGTGAGGGTGGCATGCTAAAACAGTCAACAATCGAACTCGTTACATTTTTTTTTTCAAAATAATGCACTCATATGCTGAAAATCAATAAACAAATCGGGCCCACTTTATTCGTAAACATTTTCAATTACAAGTGTTACAATCATTATACATATCATCAAAATTTCAGTAGTCATTTGGCCCATTTCATTACAAACATCTCTCGCCACAATTGTTATTACACTTTACAATTTACACACATAAATTGCACAATATTTCTGGAAATATAATTCAAAAACTAAAATCACTGAAGACATATGCAGGAGCAAACTGATCCCGACCCTTAGCCCATATATGATTTCAATGGCTATACTCCAATTAGTCTAACTGGATATCTCCTCTGAACTTGAAAAGCCACGTTGCAATTTTGGTGAGTTTTGCGAACTCAGTGAATTAACCATCCTCATTGGTTCACTCAAATCATATAACACATCACATCATATATTCACTTAATTGACATTACTTCATTTATCATGTAGTATCACATATCATTTACTTCACATATCATAATTAGAGCAGTCAAATTTATCATGTAGTATCATATATCAAATTCAGAGCAGTCAAATAAATCATTTTGATCATTTAAAACATATATATCAATTATAAATGCAATGGACATGAGACTCAATTTTATTTACTACTTTGTTGTGACCGAGTGCCTTTTTACTAGCTCATATGCCTTGTAGATACTGAGTTGTATCAATTAATGTCCCATATCCCTTAATGGATACCAGGTACAATAGTAACTAAGCAAGAGGCTCTTATCAGATTCTGAGCTTTAAGCTCTTTTCACTGGCGACTTCGGTCACAACTGCCTTTATCTTTCATGCATTCATGTAATGAAATGCATCACATATATTCAATCAATCAAAAGTGCTCAATATTATACAGTCATATTCACTATCGCATTCTCATTCATAATTGTCATCTTACCTTGGCTCGAAATTTAACATATATGTTGAAAATCACTTTTTTAATTCATATACACATTCACATTTTTTTTGGAAGTTAGTTCGACATTTAACAATCAAGTTGAGTATCACTTATTTCATCAAATTCACATATAAGGAGCACTTCCAATGTGATATTCATGCATCAAATGCCTCGGACTTTCAAAGTCCGGAATCAACACAATCACATTCATGAAATAATCTAATACAGAATTTAATATAAACAAATATTCAAGTGAGACCATCTAGGTTACTCACAGGTTGCTCCAAAAAGCTATTGCCTCGAAATCCTGGCAACATCTGGATGTTGACACTCTAAATGTTCCTTTATATCATGCAATATACATTTACACATATTACCAATTTGCATACTTATGTAAGTACTCATTTATGCATATATTTATACATATGGATTATGTACAATGCACGCTCAATGACAATCCCAAGTATACATCCAATATTCTCGTCACATGATCATTCATATACCAACATTCACATAAGTATAATTTGAACTTAGGTTTACACCTCAATCAAACAAATTGAATCTAAGTTCATAACTCCATTGACCATTCCAGATTTTTCTAAAATTAGACTTTTGCGTCAACTTTGCATGATCATTCTAACTATGAAAATGGAGTAATTAGGCAACACTTTCTTCTATAAAATTTTTCCCCTATGTATTAAGTTTCTAATGACACCACAATAATACAATTTGATTCAGTATTTTGAAAGTTATACTCAAAATACTTCAGACTATTCTTAAACTACAATAGTACTCTGAACTAGAATTCAAGCCAGATTTTGGAATTCTCAAAAACATAATTGAAATTTTATTTCTACAGGAAATTTGTAACCATATGTCTCTAGTTTAATCTAAATTAAAAATCATTCCATTTTGAAAATTACAGGTCAAGATATGGCCAAAATATTGCTAACTGTTCAATGAAATCATTCCATTTAAGAAATTCCAATGCACTTCATCATTTTCATCCTAAACTCACCACTCCATCTTTTCTGAATGAATTCAGATGGACATAAGTTTGTTGTAGCAAAGGAAAAATGTGTGAGGAGTTTGTTGGTTCAAATTTCACGTCATTTGGAAGTCTAGAGAAGAAGTTATGGCCAAAAGAGTGAAGGCTATTCAATGCTGTCAAATAGCAGTATACTTTCACTGTGCACGATCGTGCACTTCCAGTTGATCCTCCATTGTCATGATCATGCTTGTGGACGATCGTACAATCCCTTAATGACCCATTTTTTCACGATCGTGCACGCTATCTTTTATTCAAGCTTCATTCTGGCTCTTCACAAAACAAACCCTCGGGTCAATTTTTCATGGTCATTTTCACAAGGAAAAAGAAGGACTTAGGCAAAACATTCTTCTGGACTATTGTTCCTTTATGGCATAAGCTTCTAATGAAACTAATTTCATGCAATTTGGTTCAATAATCTATAAGTTATACCTAAACTACTACAGACTGTTCCCAAACCATGACAGAACCTAAAAGCTTAACTTCAAGACAAATTTTGAAATTCCTAGATATAGAATTAAATTTCCATTTCTTCTTGAAAAATATAGCCATATATCTCTAGTTTAATATAAATTTAAAATCATCCCATTTGGATGCCTACAAATTAATATATGGCTAAAATACAGATGAAGGTTCAATAAAAATACTGCATCTGCACATTTTCCAGCACCCTTCATCATCAATTTTCTGCTTATATGTTTTACTCCAATATCACCTTCTATCATCATACATGTTTCACTCAACATATCAAGAAGAATAACATAGTACTTACTTGTTTAAGCTTCAAGATCTTCAAATCACTCTTAACCCTAGTTTCTCAACACCATACAATCATCATCATTTACGAGGGAGAGACTAGGTTTTTAGTTACAAAAAGAAGAGATAGCAAAGACATTGAAGAACCAAAGTGAAGGAAGGCAAGATCTCAATGTAATGAGGGTGAGGGTGAGAAGATCGTGAGTAAAGAAGAAGAAAATGAAGAAGAGAGCATATGGCAATATGAAAGACAAAGCAAGATAGCTTTTAAATGTAATGAACGATAAATTTAATACTTGGTGAGTGTCATGACACTTGTCATAACACTTATCACTCAAAAATCCAAATAGCATCTTTTATTAATGGTACTCGCTACCACTAATCTCTAATCCATTTGTCATCCAATTTCTAATCCAATTATCTCTCAATTTTCAATGACATATGTTATTAAATCCTAATGTCATTAATAAAAATTCCCACTACTATTTGACTCTTATTTCTACTGCCATTTATCAATTGTTCTGCCACTTGGCATTTTTTCTAGTCCAAAAATACTCAAATTTCATAATATTCTCAAATTTCACCCAAAAAAATCTAAGTGACTACTTATACAATTCAAGTTAATTTTTAAGACACACAATCCACAATTCACATTATAAACACATTAAATATCAATTATACCTAGAAAATGTCAAATGAGTGCATGTACAGTCATTATAATGTATGTAAAAATTCAAATTAACGTGCATGTATGCTATAGTATGCTTGAGCATGAAGTGCATTTCTCTAATCTCTCATTGCTATTTCTCATAATACAAACTCATATGTTAATGGTCCTATCCTCACAATAATTTCATATAAACCAATTTATGTTGGGCTTAGCTTATCCTTTTTCCTAACCTGAGCACACCTTGTCAAGGTGATACTCTCAGAAACATTTTTTAATTCGCATCTCTTCCGTGTTAATACACTTAACTTTTATGTCTATCTCACTATATTCCATATCTTCAGTGTTGATCCACCTAACTCATTTATCTTTCTTGAATCACTTAACTCCTATTACAGATTCATTTCATTCATCAATAGTATCTCGAATCAATTCTGGCCTTCAACCATTTTTAGGCCCTCTTCATTTCAATATAAGAGAGAATGACTATTTCTGTTGTAATGCCTCATACAGTATTCTAATGATATCACTATGTTAATGATTGTTAAGCTTAAAGTCAATTAGAACCATACATTGACCTCATGTTCCAATGAACTCCAAAATATAAGCTTTAAGTATATCTCCAACAGTTAAGACTGTTGACAACTTATACATGTAGTCACTTGTTTCTACCTCCTTAACCGTTAAATGTTGTTTCGATATATTCCTACTAGGATGTATATCATAGGTTGTTATTTGTACTTTATCCAAAAATCTCTTTTCTCGATCATCTCCTTCAGGTACACATACTCTTTACTTCAATCAAAAGTTATCATTTTTCTTATTCAAATTTGAAAATCGAATTCATTTTCAATTTCTTAGTAAGATTCAAAATTTCCAAATCCTCAATTTGGGCTTTGTTGATTCTTTCATGTGAAACTGATATTAAATTCAATAGATAATAGTACTTTGATTTGCCCAAAATTCAACTCGACATTCTATGCTCCTTATTGCACTAGATTTGGTAACCTCAATATCTAAATTTGTGCTAAACCGCCGTTGGATTTTATGTTCAATACATCAGATACACACTAGCTTTACCAGGATAGTACTCATTTGTACAATCATAATCTTTCAGTAATTCTATCCATTGTCTCAGTCTCGTATTCAATTCATTCAAGCTTAATAATTACCTCAAGCTTAAATGATCTATCTATTTATCTATATCCAAAATGTTTCTGTACATATAATATCTCCAAACTTTCAAAGCAATCACTATTGCAATAAGTTCTAAATCATATATCAAATAATAAACTCATGAGACTTTAATTATCTCTGTGCATACCAAATGTAACATCTCGTTCCCCTACTAAGGGTTAGAACCCTAAAAATTTGGTACATGGGAGCTTTAGCTAGATTAAGAAAATTGCATTTCATACTCATACATCATATCGGCATACACATTTATGAATTTGATTGTTGCACACATCAAATTAATTGTTGATGCACTCAATTGACATTATCGGGTATAAATAATTGTTTTAATGTGAATATGA
>JANKYE010000005.1:8095385-8116734 GCA_032467995.1 Erythroxylum dillonii | reverse complement strand
TTGTAGTTACCACTTTTGGGCCTGTCATAATTTTACATTTCTGTTTCTGACAATATGATATGATGTATTGTCAGCACTGTTTGAGATTGTACTGTCTTGGGTGGCATCAACATATCCTCCCAGGGGGTATTTGGGTGTTACAGCTCTCCATATGAAATCTTATATTTTTGGAGATGAAAAAATATCCCATAATTTACCCCAAAAATCATCCTCTTCTACCTCACCACCTCTACCCAAAGTTTCAATGCTACATGATAACAAGACTTCACCGTATACCTCCCTTTTTTTTTTATCAAAATGCCAAACCCAACTATCATCACTCTCACCCCACCTAATTAGAATTGCAAGAATATCCCTAATATCTCTAAGACCAAACATTGCTATCACCTTCTCCACGTCCTATGCCCTCCCATCTCCCCTAAATAACTCACACATTTTTAATGTAGGACTCACAAAAGTTGTTCCATCCTCCACCCAAAACTCCCCATCTCTAGGTGTCCATAGATCCACACCTACCCTAATTATCCTCCCATTACTCACTCTCCACTTCACTCCTTTCTTCAAAACATCCTTAGAAAACAACACACTTCTCGATGTGTAGCTAGGATTATGTCCAACCCCTGCTTCTAAAAATCCCCTTAAGGGAAATATTTAGATTTGAGAATCCTAAATAGAAGAGTGTTAGTGCCACTTAAAAGTCGCCACCCCTGCTTGCCAAGCATGCTTATATTAAAGCAGTGCAAATCATGAAACCCCATACCTCCATTTTTCTTGGACTGACACATCCTATCCCATGCATACCAATGAATACCTTTAGCACCATCTCCCAAATTTCCCCACCAATAGCTATTCATTATCTTCTGAAGTTCATCACATAAAGATAAAGGCAATTGAAACACATTCATACAATAAGCTAGAAAGGCCTGAGCAACAAATTTTATCAGAACCTCCTTCCTTAGTCTAAAAAGCATCTTATTCCTCCAATCATTTACCTTCTTCCACATCCAATATTTTAGAAATTGAAAATTCTGTTTCTTATTTCTTCTAATGAGTGATGGTAGTCCCAAATACTTACCTCCCCCAAGTGGTAACTTGGCATTAAGAATAATGCCAATGTTATTTCTACAATCTTGTGAAACATTAGGACTATAGAAAATACCCGATTTTTGAAAATTTACCGCTTGGCCCAAGGATCCTTTATACTTCTCGAAAATGCATTTCACCTCTCGTTTCCTGTTCTATAGCTTTAAAGAAAAATACGGAGTCATCTGTAAATAAAAGATGAGAAACTCTAGGGCATCTAACCCCTACTCTATGCCCATGTATCAAAACTTGCCTTTATGCCCTATTAAATAACATAGATAGACCTTCAACACTCATTATAAATAAATACCGGGACAAAGGGTCCCCTTGTCTAAGCCCCCTACTAGGCAAAATAAGGCCTATTGTTTCACCATTCACCAATATAGAATACCGTACACTTGTAACACACATCATTAACCAATGTACCCATTTCTCATGAAAACCCAATTGTCTCATTATCTGCCCTAGAAAGCTCCACTCAACTCTATCATGTGCCTTGCTACTATCAGTTTTCAAAGCCACCGACCCAACACTACCCCACGTAAGGTTCTTCATACTATAAATAGTTTCAAATGAAACCAAAATATTGTCTGTTATTAACCTTTTTGGAATAAATGTTGATTGACTAGGGGAGATAACATGTGGTAAAAACCTTTTTAAGCCTATTAGCACGCACTTTAGCTATAATCCGATACAAGACATTACATAATGTAATAGGCCTAGAGTTTTTCACACATTCAGGACTTTGAATCTTAGGAATTAAAACCACAAGAGTATCTAAGAGAGTTAAAGGAAAATACCTCTATCTAACCAAGAATTGCAATCCGCCACTACATCATCTCTCAGAATGTGCCAAAAAGGCTAAAAGAAACCTAGGTTAAGACCGTCTGGTCCTGGCTCCTTATCCGGGTGCATATAGAAAAGTGCCTCACAGAATTCTTCTTTTGTAAATGGTTCTAATAGCATCCCATCCTCCTCCTCACTCACCCTGGTTTGTATTAAATGAGTAACATTATTTTGACAATTTCCACTTGTTTGAAATAACTCTTGGAAATACTCAAAAACTAAGCCATGCATACCATCCCTATCTGTACACCACCCACCAGCAGCATTCTTCAACCCTTGTATTAAATTATTTTTCCGCCTCCCTTTAATGTGTGCATGGAAATATTTTAAGTTCATATCCCCATATTGAGCCCAAAATAATTTTGCTTGCTGCCTACGTCTCACCTCATCCTCCTCAAGCAAAAGATTACATTCTTCCCTTAGTCGATCCAATTCAACTCCATCCATTCCATGCTGACTTTCCTGTAAAAGTTTCTGCACCATTACCCGCTTCATATTCCTATCTCTATTTCTGCGTCTCTCCCATCTCTATAATTCTTCTATACAATTATCTTTCTTATTCATAAGATTAGCCTCACCATCACACCTCCAACCCGCCACCACTGTTGCTTCCAAATTTTGCATCAAGAAACCATGCATTATCGAAGTAGAACCGTCAATAAACTGTTTACTGAAATTTTGGGTTTGTATCCAGTAGTAATGGATCATGGTTGGAAACCGGAGCTACCAGAGATTGAACTGAATATTCTGGAAAATGCAGAAACTAGCTACCATTACTAACTGCCCGATCTAACCTCTACTTCCTAACCACCTATCTGTTTCTCTTCATATACCACATAAACATGTTACCGTATAACTGACGTCATTCAAATCACAATCTGCCAATGCCTTTCTAAAATTCTAAATTAAATAAATTGGATGGTCATGAATTCCCCACTTCTCTTCTTATCTTAATAACTCGTTAAAGTCACCAATACAAACCCACTCTTTGTCACCTTATCTAGCCAATGCTCGAAGTAAATTCCACGAATTATGTCTCCTACTCCTATTTGGATTACCATAAAAACAAGTAACCCGCACCCAAGTGTCCAGTATAAGAATATTTGTATCTATAAAATTGTTTCCAAACCACCCCACTACCTGCAACTGTACCGAATTATTCCACAAAACATTAAGGCCCCCACTTCTACCTAAGCTATTTACATTAAAATAATTTTTAATCCCCAACTGAACTCTAACTTCCTTCATTTGTGAACTCTGCACCTGCGTTTCAATGAGAAAAACACACCAAAGCCTATACCTCAACCCCATCTGCCTTAATGCTTTAACTGCCTTGGGATTACCCATTCCCTGACAGTTCCAACAAAGTGCCTTCATTGTTTTCGGTTGTCCTATCTCCCATGACCAGCCGCTTTCACTATGTTTGTAACCTCAACCGAATCACCATGATTAGAAATGGAAAAAGTTTAGGTTTTGTTATTTCTTGGTCTTTTCTTACCATCATCAACCTTATGCATGGGTTCATCTTCTTTAAGAGAGTTAGACTCACACCTGAGCCCAAACTATCTCTATCTAGGTCCATTCTATTTGGCTGACCCTCAACCATTAGGAGTTGTTTCCCGCTCGCTGCTATGCCCAAGAAGGAAACTCTAAAATTATGGAGTTTTGAATTTTGTATTCTTAAAAATCTCGGGTTCAGATTGTCCTTCCTTTTATCCTCCCCAAAATCATCGGCCTCTTCCTTTATCCATGTACTCATCGCCGATGTAAGCTAGCATCCCATCCAAACACTAATTCTTCTAGCTTCTTATGCAAACGTATTTCACATAATGCTTCAGAGTGGCCCAACTTCCCACATAGAAAAAAGAAGATCCTAAATTTCTCATACTTGAAATCGACAACATGCATCTCACCCTTGTCATCAACTACCTTTTTCCTCCTCTTCAGCGGTTTTTGCACATCCAAGGTCACTTTGACCCTCATTTATTTATGCTCTGACACCCTACATATCATTCTTGCATCATACTCTAGATAAGTCCCAACAAAATTCTTGAGCGCCATAGCCATTGATTCATTAGTAAAATTAAGGGGAGATTATGGACTTGAACCTATATATTACTATAAATCGGGGGAATAGTAATAGGGTCCTTACCATCATCAATCGTACTCTATAATAACAAGTGCCTGTTAAAATGCCAAGGTGCACCCTCAATCACCCTATTCAGATCGATTTCATTATAGAAACAAAAAATATATCACTTAGCACCAATCTCTGATATATTTACCCCTCCTATCGGATGCCAAACGTTGACAAGATTGTTTCTTATTGACTAAAAATTTATTAGTGCCAGTGTTAGAAACATACCCACCATACAGTATTGATAATGGTGTACCTCTGCCTACACCGTTGCCCCTACATTTAACAGTACATCCTCCTCTTTATCAATAGTTAAGGTTGCCATTGATCGCTCCATTAGACCTCAGGCTTAGAGAAAGTCACAGATAGAAGAAAAAAGAAAGAAAAGAGATAGAAGTAAGAAAAGAGATAGGGTTTCTAGATAACCATTACGGAGAGAAAGATGCAAAACAACATACCATTATAGATCGAATCGACTGAATTTTCCCTCTTAGGCCTTTAGTGAAAAAACTTAGTGATAAAATAAAATTTAACATTATTAATATAATAATAGTGACAATTTAATTGTGAAAGATACTAAATTACCACAATTACCATTGTATTAGTGACAAAAATATAAATCACAGATAATCCAAAAAATAGTGTCCAATAATCGTCTTGTCATTAAAAAAACTCATATTTGTGGTGATAAAAAAAAGTTAGTCACAAAAAAGTCACTAAATTATGAATAGTAGTTACTATAGTTATAGTTCGGTTATTGTGACAATATGAAGTAAACACTAATTAATTGAATATATATTGACAAATTTTTTCACAAAAAGTAAAATATTGTGTGACGATAAACCGTTGTCACAACAATTAAAAATTATTAGTGAACAAACTATGTTTTGTCACAACAAATAGAAAATATTAGTTACTAACGTATGTTTTGTCAAAAATTCAATTAATTCCCACCAAAATTATTTTGGCGCGAAATTGCATAGGCTTTTAATAACAAAATTTAGTGATAATTTTTTTGACACTATTAATATATTAATAGTGACAACTTAATTGTGAAAGATACTAAATTGTAATAATTACCATTATATTAGTGACCAAAATAAATCATCACAGATAACTTAAACAATAAACCTCATATTTGTGACAAAATAATTAGTTGACATTATTGTTTGGATTATCTGTGATAATTTATTTTTCAGTCACTGATATAATGGTAATTGTTACAATTGGGAAGAAGTGTGGAGAGAACCTACCTTGACCCCTCAAGCTACACATGATAAAGGGAGCGAGAGAAGAAGATGCAAAGGGGTTTTGGAGAGTGATAATTCACAAAGTAACAAGAGTGTAAGAATTGATTCCACTAAAAGGGTTGGAAGTTCTGCAACAATGTATGAGAGGCTTGACGATATGATGCAACTGATTCAAGAGAAACATAGTGCAACAATGGAGATGAATAGATCCATTATGAAAATTTTGAACACGATGAATTATGGTGTATCACAAAGTACTGGTGCTGGTGTGTCACATCATAATGTTACGAATGCGTTTGGAAAAATATGTACTTTGCCTGGTTTAGAGACTGGTACACCTGAGTTTTACTTTGCTTACATTTTGATTGAAGATCCGCAAAGAAGGTCCCTTTTTTTTTGGTTTACCAGATGATACAAAGAGAGTCAAATTCATAAAGTTTATGTCTGAGTATGACAAATATAAAAAACATTAAACATAGTTTCTATCTATCCATTACTATTTTTAGTTTATTGTGCACTTATGTTGACATGGTGTATTTTAAGACATTATGAATTTGGTTAGCTTATTTTATTATATTATATTATCTTGTTGGTAATGTATAATTTTATTACATGCTATATTATTTATTTCTTTATATTTAGACATATAAGTGTCTTGTTTATTTACAATATAATTTTACTTATTGATCTGTAGGTATGGATGATAATGTTATGCAAATTATGCAACTTCTGCAAATGAAGCAATTTTTGGACAATGAAATTGAGTTTTGGGATTCGATGGCTTGTATCGCGGGTTACTTAAGTGTGTATTTTTTAACCACATATACAAGGAACCATACATGACTTCCTATCAAATAGGAGAACTATGGATGAATGAATTATTGAATGGTCATGAAAAAATATGTTTTAATACATTTAGGATGAATCAAAATGCATTTTGTCAATTATGAATGGTTTTGGAAAATAATTATGGTTTGAGACT
Organism: Erythroxylum dillonii; assembly: GCA_032467995.1. NCBI lineage: Eukaryota > Viridiplantae > Streptophyta > Magnoliopsida > Malpighiales > Erythroxylaceae > Erythroxylum > Erythroxylum dillonii. Next base: position 8,110,436 of record JANKYE010000005.1, on the reverse strand, counting down.
TTTGGTTAGGATGTATATTTTGGAGAAAGTTAGTTTATTTGTGTATGTTCTAAGTAAAGGTTCCTCTAATAGAGATATCTAAAAGCGTTTTCAACATTCTAGTAAAACTGTGAGTAGAGTTTTTAAAGAAGTTTTGACTTCTATGGATGGATTTTCAAGGGATATACTCGTACCAAAAGATCCCAAATTTAAGGACATTCCACCACAAATTACCAATAATGATAGATATATACCACATTTTAAGGTAATTGAATATGTTCTTCCTTCCCCTTCATTATATTTTCCATTGAAAAATATTGTTTTATCATCTTATGATTATTGTTTTATATTAGGATTGCATTGGAGCTATTGATGGTACACATATAGCAGTAGTTGTTGTAGAGGAGGATCAAATGAGATTTAGAGGACAGAAAGGAATAACAACAACAAATGTATTGGCAACTTATGACTTTAACTTACTATTTGCATATGTTTTAGCGAGTTGGGAGGGCCTAGCACACGATTCTCGTATTTTCCTTGATATAATCGGTAATCCAAGACTTAAATTTCCAAAACCACCGATAGGTAATTTTAAGATTTATAGGATTTTCTATTCATAATTTAGACTTTTTATAATATCATTTATACTAATTATATTGCTTCTATGAAAACTCAGGTAAATATTACTTAGTTGACAAAGGCTATCTGGAAAGAGAAGGATATTTGATACCTTACCCAAAGATAAGATATCATCAATCAGAGTTTCGTGGTGCAAATCCAAGAAGATCTCGAGAAGCTTTTAATCGAGCTCATTCATCATTGAGAAGTTGTATTGAGAGGGCCTTCAGTGTTCCTAAGGCTCGATGGAAGATATTAAAGAAAATACCTAAGTATTCATAAATGGATCAAAATAGAATAATTTGTGCAGTTTTTGCATTGCGTAACTATATTAGAAGAAGTACAATTGGTGACCTAACTTTTAGCATCATCAATCAAGATCATGAATTTATACCTCTAGATGTATTTCAAGATGTTGAAGTTAACTCTACATAAGAAGACATAGAAGAACAGAAAACTCGAGAGATGACAACTATTCGTGATAATATTACTTCTAGTTTAATGACAGTTAGACGTCGTTCTTGAATTGTTATAAACCTTTGCTTTACATGATGATGTTCATTTCTTTTGTTCCATTTAAATAGTATGTTTGAATTGTTAAACTTTATTTGGATTGTTATATTTTATATTTGGATGTATCATGATGATGATGATGATGATGATGATAGTCATCATCATCATCATCATCATCATCATCATCATCATCATCATCATCATCATCATCATTATTATTGTTATTGTTATTGTTATTGTTATTGTTGTTGTTGTTGTTGTTGTTGTTGTTGTTGTTGTTGCTGTTGTTGTTCTTGTTCTTGTTCTTATTTTTGTTGTTGATGTTGTTATTGTTGTTGTTGTTATTAGTTCTATGTTCTATGTTTTCTGTTAGAGTTATAAACTTAATTTTTGTAGAATTAAATATCTAAATTATAAATTCCTATAAGAATATTCAATGAAATACTAAGATATATAATATTCATACCCTTATTTTTTAAAAAATTCATGTCCTCATAAGTCATTTTACATATAAACAACTAATATTAAACATATAATTTTACCAAACATCTCTAATAAACAGCTAATGCAATCCGCTGGTCAAATTAGCTGATATAATCAGCTATCAGTTAACAGTTGATAGAATTAGCTAACAACTAATGCAATCAATTGATTGGGGCTTATATTCTTTTATATAGATAAGATAGTTATGAATTTTTTAAAATGTGTTCTTGTAAAATGTCTAATTTCGATTGATTATGAGATAAAAAGTCAAAGTCAACATACCTAATATACAAGACTTTCCACTTTACAGGAGTCTGGAGAGGGTTATAATGTATGTAACTTTCTTTTAATATTTTTACGAAAAAAACTATTTCTATGACTTAAACATGTGATCTTATAGTTATAATGGAAAAAATGGTAAAGTTGGTTCAAGGCTTACCTTATGATAACGAGATACTTAAGAGTAATTAATTTAGGAATCAACATATGCTCCCCTTTATAACCAAGAAGTAAATGAAAATGAGGAAATATGTTTGGAATGTTACTGCTAAGAAGAAGTTTGTAAAAGCTTGGGAATTTGGAAAAAAGGGACAGAGTTTTAGAGACTTTTATATGGGAAGATAATGGACATTTGGGACTTTTTAGGAGACTAAAGTTTATTACAGGTGTAAGACCCACTAATGCCACACATGGCTCTATGCCTTTACTAGTGAGTCTCACGTGAAAAAAAAACGTTTTGTAAATAGTAATGAAATATTTAGCCCTTATTAGGTATGTAACACCCGAATCCCGCCTGACACATGTATGTTCGCCATACGGTCACTTGTGCACATGCCTGATAGAATTGACGTGTTAACTATTTCACCTTCACTTTATCACATGGCATCACAAGAAAAATCATAAATAGCAAATGATCTATAATCCAAAAGGTTCCTTATTTCATTTCATGAAACATAATTTACAATGTAGCCTTAGATCCAAAAGCGGTACAAATTTTCTTCAGTGTGGTCTTAACAACTAAGTCGTCGCTTTTTCAATCCTGAAATTGTCAATGTTGCAACTTTGGTGAGTTTTGCAAACTCAGTATAGAAACCATCCTCGACGATTTACTCTTATCATGCAACACAACATTTCATATTATCAAGTAATTTACATCAACTTGATTATCATTGAGTCATATCATGAAACATTTTGTTCACAATTGTCATATTTCAATCACGTAGTCCAAACAATTCATCATTTCATTACAATTTTACAGAACACAATCATCAATAATTTATCACAGATTCATTCAAGAAAAGTTCTCACAATAGTGTAATCATTCAATTTATTCATTTCATATGTGAAAGCAACGTCCATGAGACAAATTCATTTGTTACGTTGTTGTGACCGTGTGCCTTTTTCACTATCCCGTATCCATTGTGGATACCGAACTCTTTTATATCGTTCCTTATCCGTTGGGCATACAGGGCTCATTGTACACATTGAGCCTTAGGCTCTTTCCACAGTTGTCTGAGCTTTAAGTTCTTTTTAACTGGCGACATCAGTCACAACTGCCTTTATATTTCATACATTGGAAATGAAATGCATTCACAAATTCAATCATCATATTCATTCAGTCATATTCACATTCTTTTTCATTCACATTTGTCATCAGACTTTTAGTCCGGCATTTAACATTTACGTTGAGAAATAAGTATTCTGTCATATTCACATACAAGTAGCACTTCCAATGTTGTATTCATACATCAAGCGCCTCGGACTTTTTATGTCCAAAATTTAGTACACATACAACATAAATCAATTCAATTTAATATCAAACACAACAAATAAAAGTGAGACCATCTTAGGTTACTCATAATTGCTCCCTGTTCCTTATTGCCTTGAAGTCCTGGCAATATCTGGAAGTGGTCGCTCCACGTGTACTTCTATATGCAATCATACACATTTCATATTACAACACTGCTCATTTAATTGAATAAATACATCTAAAAATGTATCATGTATTATGCATGTTCAATGACAAAGTCTTGGGTATATTTATGTAATAATCTGGTGAAAACATCCATTTTACCCCAAATGTTCCGAAATTCAGACACTCATTAACCATTCCAGCTTTTTCCGCAAATCAGACTTTCAAGTCTACTTTGCATGATCATTAAGATCAAGAAAATGGAGTATTTATATAACACTTTCTTCTAAACAATTGTTTCCCTATGTATTAAGTGTCTAATAACACTAAGATCATACAATTTAATTCAGTATACTGAAAGTTATTCTCAAAACATTTTAGACTGCTCTAAAACTAAAACAGAACTCTTAACTCAACTTCATATAAGATTTTAAAATTCTTAGAGACATAATTATAATTCAATTTCTTCAAAAAGGCTGTATTAATATGTCTCTAGTTTAATTTGAATCAAGAATCAACTCATTTAGAGATCTAAAAATCAAGATATAATCAAAATACTGAAGCATGTTCAGTGAAAGTTCTCCAATTCATAACATTCCAAACATATTTCCTCATTTTCATCCTAAATCTTTTATGCGTAGGAATTTGGAAGAAGTTTGTAAAAGCTTGGCAATTTGGAAAAAGGGACAGGGTTTTAAAGACTTTTGTATGGGAAGATAATAGACATTTGGGATTTTTTTCAGGAGACTAGAGTTGATTATAGGTGTAAGACCCACTAATGCCACACCTGACTCTATGCCTTTACTAGTGAGTCTCATGTGAAGAAAAGCATCTTGTAAATATTAATGAAATATTTAGCCCCTATTAAGTAAATGACTTATTAGACATTTTTTACGAATTAAAAGATGTTAATTGTTTGACTATGTCAAGCTGATAGTTGTGTTAGATAATTAACTGATTGTATTGGCGAATTGAACCAAATCCATATATTTTGAGAACTCTTCTATGAGGATCATTTTCCTCCCAAAGTTAAGAAATTTAAGGACTAAAAGACTATTATATGCAAAATTTATTACAAATTATTCAAAAAGATAAAGATAGTGAAATAGAGAGATAATAAGTTTATTATTTAAATCTAATATTTTTAATTTAAAAATTTGAAGTACAATTAATGTCAAGCTTTAGTCAGAATATACCAAGAGTTATTATCTCATTATATGGTCTTTCTTTAACTTTGAAATGACGGTGTTGACTTTTTTTGCTCTATCTAAATTCTTATGAGAATGAGTATGTTCTTATAAATCCTTTTTTAAGTCATATCTTTATAAGTCATTATAACGCAAACAATTAATAATAAACAATTAATTTTACTAAACATCTTTAAATAAACAACTAATGTTATCTGTTGGTCTAATCGGCTATATTAATCCATTGTTAGCTAACTGATGTTATTTGTTTGTTGAATATTGATAGGTTGTAGTCTTCTGAATGGAGAAAATGAATCAAGATGTCATGCCCAACATTGGAGGTATGTACATTTATTGTCTAGTTATTGCTCTAAATAGAATGTGAATCTTGGTATTGTGGTTATTGTTAACTGCATTTATGAATAGCAATTGGTATCAGTGCTTCATGGTCATTTGATTTTAGGCCTTATACTTAGGTAAAAACCCATTGTTCCTAAACCTGTTTTTGACATGAATAGTCTTGAATGACACATTGAAGGTGTAGAAACTATTGTTGGTTATTATTATTGCCTTTTAACTTTGTTTTGGGCAAATGAATATGTTTTTGGGTGAGATTTTTTGAAGTTTTTGGGGGTTTCATTAATGGCCAAAATGGGCTAGAAGCTTTCAGGTTTTTGGAGTATTTTTGGCTGAATTGGGTATTGAAAATCCATAGAGCATGAAAAATGAAAGAAAACGCTCAAGTCTTATTGGAAATGGGCGACCGGAGGTTTAGTTTCAGGGGTTCGGACTCACGTGCTCAACAGAGGGTCAAGGACGATCCATATCGTGTCATCCCAGACCCTGATAATAATAATAAATAATTAAAATAAAAATAAAATTTGAACAATAACATGTGGGGGCACGTGAAAGGTTATTTTTGGATCATTTTTTATCATTTTGCTCCATTTTTTAATTCTATCTTTTTATGTGTTTATGATCTAGATTAATCAGTGATTTTTATTTCATAATTCTAATTGTTTTTAATCTTATTGTGGCATAAATATGATTATTTGTTGACAATAATGAATGTTTATTTTTACCTATCCTAAAATTGAGCATGTGGAACTATTTGTGATGAGGAACTTTTAAATATTAATATATGTTTAAATTTTGTGTTTTTTCCTCTAAAATAGCATTAAGATCTATATGGGTAATTAATTGTCCTGTCGATAATTACTACTTAGTAGGATGCTTAATATGATAAAGAAATTTTATTGAAATATTATGAACCACACAATTTTTCTATCATTTCGATAGTACATTGACGATTTGGTTGTAATATTTAATAAATTGTTCTTACTTGTGAATGAGTTCTATATTTGTTTAAGGAATTCTAGCATGAATCATATAATTAATTTTGAGAAAAAGAGCATAAATTGCATGATTCTATTTTAACGTTCATATCAGGGTTGAATCTCTCATGATGAATTTGGCTATCATGCGAACAGATTTGGCTTAAGAATTGATACACCACCTAAATTTGCTAATGATGCTACTGAGAAGGATAAGAGATCCTATAAGGAGTGAGAATACTCTAACTGATGTTGCTTAATGATTATGAGGTATCATATAGATGAATCCATTCGTGATATTATTCTCAAGGCAGATAGTTCAAAGGATTTTCTTGCTGCCATTAAGAAGAAATATCCAAAGTTCTCAAAGAACGAGAAGAATGAGTGCTTAAACATACTTCATCACACCATTTACGATGGTACAATTGACATTAGGGCTCACATCTACAAGCTCATAGTTTGTTACTATAAGCTTAACACTATAGATATGGACCTTAGTGAGGATTACATGGTATGGTTTGTGATGGAGACTCTTCCTTCCAAATTTGATTTGATCAAATCAAGTTATAATGCTCAAAAAGAGCAATAAACTGTTGAGGAGATGACTATTATTCTTGCCAAGGAAGAGGACGACAAGAAAAAGGAAGGGCAAAAAGCATCTCCATGATGACAAACCACAACAATTCTCAAGAGAGAAAGTTCACTTCTAATAGCTCAAGTGACCAAAAGTTTTTCAAGAAGAAAGTTGTTAGTCCTAAAGGAAATGGACAGGCAAGCTCATCTTTTATTTGTTAAAAGAATAAATTTTTCAAAGGGAAGTGCAACTTTTCTCAAGACTTTGGGCACAAGAAAGCTCATTGTCGAAAGCTACAAAAGAAAGGTAATTGTCATGTGATGGTTTGTTTAGAGTCCAATATTATTGATGTGCCTTTAAATATTTGGTGGTTAAATACTAGAGCAATAATTTACGTTACGAATTCCTTGCAGAAATTGACAAGTCAAAGAAGGCCAACTAGTTCTAAACAACATGCATACATGGAGATGATACCAAAGTCCAAGTTGTATTTTTTAGGATAGTTAAACTACAGTTGAATACATGACATCTTTTGGAGTTAAATGATGTTGCTTGTTTACCCTCTATTAGGAGAAATTTGATTTCTGTATCAATTTTGGATAGACTAAGTTATAGTCTTTTTTTTTTTTGCAACTGGAAAACTGACTTTGTATTATGACTCTTTTTTGGTGAAAAATGAAATTTTATGCAAAAATTTATACAAAGTTGAGTTGAATGATGTTGTTACTGTTGCTTCTTCCTCTTCTCTTAATACTGTTGTTGGTTTCAAACGTATGAGGTTAGATTTGAAATCTTCTGTGTTATGGTACAAACCTTTAGGCCATATTCCTAGAGGCAAAATAGAGAGGTTGGTAAAAGATAGTGTACTTCAAGATCTTGATTTTTCAAATTTCAATACCTGTGTTGAGTGTATTAAAGGAAAGTTGACCGCCAAGGTTAAAAAAGCAAACAAACAAGTGCTCAGAATTGTTGGAGTTGATTCATACTGATATATGTGGACCATTTAATTAGTGAAAATTTTGAATCTTTAGATGCGTTTAATATTTTCAAGACAAATGTTAAGCTTCAAATAAGGAAGAAAATCAAGGTAGTTAATTCCAACAAAAGTGGAGAATATTATGGGCATTATGATGAGAGTGGAAGGAATCTAGGGCCTTTTGCTAGATACTTGCAAGAATGTGGTATTGAAACAAAATATACAATGCCAGGAACACGTCAGTAGACTTAAATGGCTGAAAGTAGAAATTGCACACTTTTTAATATGTTACGGTATATGTTGATTCGTTCTAGTTTACTAGAATTTTTGTGGTGTGAGGCGTTGAAGACAGTCACTTATATCTTGAAGCAAGTACATAGCAAGTAAGCTCCAAAAACTCCATATGTTGGACACCCCGCCCTCGTGGGTCATGAGCTCGACGTCTTAAGTGAATTTTGGGCATGTGTCCCACAAGGGTGGTATGCCCCCACCAAGACAAACACCTAGACATCTTACCTCTAGCATTTCCGAAAAGATTTTATCGCCTGGAGAGTCAAAAAGGACTAGAAGGTAGGTACAAACAAAAAGCAAACTAATGGAAAAAGATAGAAGAAATGGGAAAATTGCTATAACTTTCCTTACAAATATCAGATTGGGGTGTTCTTTGGATGGTTCAAAAGAGAACTTCAAGATCTACAACTTTCATGAAACCTCGAAGACAAATTCTATCTTCTAAAGAATCAAAAAATGGAATAGAAGATAGGTACAAATGAAAAGCAGACTAATGGAAAAAGACAGAAGAAGTGGGAAAATTGCCAAAACTTTCCCTATAAAAATCAAATTGGGGTGTTCTTTAGACGGTTCGAAAGAGAACTTCAAGATATACAACTTTCATAAAGACCATAAAGACAGATTCTATCTTCTATAGGATCAAAAATGGAACAGAATATAGGTACAGACGAAAAGCAGACTAATAGAAAAAGACAGAAGAAGTGGGAAAATTGCCATAACTTTTCCTACAGATATCAGATTGGGGTGTTCTTTTGATGGTTCGAAAGAAAACTTCAAGGTCTACAACTTTCATAAGACTTCAAAGATAGATGCTATCTTATAAAGGATCAACAATGGAATAGAAGATAGGTACAGATGAAAAGCAGACTAATGGAAAAAGACAGAAGAAGTGGGACAATTGCCATAACTTTCCCTAAAAATATTGGATTGGGGTGTTCTTTAGATGGTTCCAAATATAACTTTAAGATCTGCAACTTTCATAGAGACCTAAAAGACAGATTCTATCTTTTGAAGGATCAAAAATGGACCAGAAGATAGGTATAGATGAAAAGTAGACTAATGGAAAAAGACTGAAGAAGTGGGAAAATTGCTATAATTTTCCCTAAAGTTATCGGATTGGGATGTTCTTTGGATGGTTTGGAAGAAGACTTCAAAATCTACAATTTTTATGAGACCTCAAAGACATATTTTATCGTTTGAAGGGTCAAAAAAGGAACAGAATATAGGCCAGGTGAAAAAGTAGAAGAAGCAAAATATAGAAGAAGATGACGTCATCACAGAAGAAGCAAAACACAAAAGAAAATGATGTCATCACAGAAGAAGCAAAAAAGCCGAAAAAGCAAAACACAGAAGAAGATGACATCATCATAGAAGAAGCAAAACATAGAAGAAGATGATGTCATCACAGAAAAAGCAAAAAGGCAGAAGAAGCAAAACACAGAAGAAGATGACGTCATTACAGAAGAAGCAAAACATAAAAGAAGATGACATCATCACCAAAGAAGAAAAAAGGCAGAAGAAGCAAAACACAGAAGAAGATGACGTCATCATAGAAGAAGTAAAACATAGAAGAAGATGACGTCATTACAGAAGAAGCAAAAAGGTAGAAGAAGCAAAACATAGAAGAATACAACTTCACTCTTGAACATCTTCCCTCATGAGGACCATAACTTTCAGGTCAGATGTCCAAAATTTTCATACTATACACCATTAGAAAGATAAAAGAAAAACCTACAACTTTCTAAAAGACACATTTGCTAAATCAGCCTAGATTAATCCAAATTTTCCCTCTAACTCAAAACACGAATTTTTCCTTATGAAAACTTAAAAAAAAAAACAACGTACAAATTTGAGAGTCTCATGAACAAAAATGCAAGTATATCTTATTAGTATCAAAAGATAAGAGTTTTATAAAGCTTTAATTGGCATTTCAAGCCGTAAATACATTAATACATCCAAATCCCAAAATACAAAAGATATATGAACCAAGATTTGCTCAAAATGCAACTAAAGCCTTGCTTTAAATTTGAAATAATCAAAACTAAGAGTGCTGCCTTGCCCCTTGACCTACTTGATATCCTGCTCATCACCTGAATGTGTGGGAGGAGATTGGGGGTCAGCTTAGAGCCTGTGGATAACAATTTTATAGTTTGTAACAAGCAAAAACATTTATAAATCATTTCCAATGCAGAAATTCATGTGTATGCAATTCATGAATGCATCACTCATATCAACTTGTCATGAACACGTAAACATATTAAATGGTTTGGGTAAGTCCAAAACCTGATGCACTACACATTTCCAATGAAATGGTCCTGTGTAGTCGTGAATTCTTGAGGGAGCTACATGCCGTTAGCATGTAAGTGAGAGAAGCCTATACGTGGGTCAACGTGCACATGATGGTTCTTGAGGGACTACCATAAACCCACATAACATATAGATTTCAAAATCTTGTAAGTTTGATGCCCAAAAAGGCACATTCTCTTGAAAACTTGCTTTTCACATACTTGTTATATCTTAAAAACCTTTACCAAAAGTATGGTTTCATAATCATGCATCATTTCAAAGAATTATTTTTAAAAAAAATTATAAATCATCACACAAATCATGTATAAGCATGTTGCACAACCTTGCAGTATTTAACAACATTAAATGCACATGAATGAGGTGGTTGCAGAATTAATTGCTGTCATTTATTGACAGAAAACTTTTATTAGCTTATCGCCTAACTATAAAAGTGAAACCCACCTTAAAGTCCTTGATTATGGCTTGTTCAAATATGCCTCTCCTCTTGCTCTTCTTGTCCTTCCTGATTCCCTTTTTAACATAAATACAATTCCCAAAAATCAATAGGAATTTCCAAATGAGAACCCAAAGAAACTAATGTATAAATTGATCTTAAAACACTTAAACTCATACATTTACTATGCTCTTGAAGCCAAAACCTTTTCAAAAATCCAAAGCCTTAAAATGCTCTTACCTCAAATATTTACCAAATGAAGAAATTCTTAGTTCAAAAGAAAGCTCTTATCTTCCTCTACCTTTTTTCCTTCTTATACCACACCTAAATCTCTCTAGAAGGCTTAGAAAAGATGGAACCCTAGCTCAACTCGCTTCTTTCCTCTGAACCACTGAAACTTCTTCTCTCTCTCTCTCTCTGATTTTGTTATTTCCCTTCTTCCTTTCCCAATTTCATTTTCACCTCTTTAGGAAGAGAACAACACTTCTTTTTCTCCATTTTACCTTTAATGATAGAGAAAAGTCCACCTTGCCCTTTCTTCAATGCCTTAAGGTTTTTAAACTTAAGTGACTTGTCAAAATTGGCCTTACAATCTCCCTCTACTTTAATAGTTCAATACGTTTAGCCCATGTCATATTATCTTACCCACATAACAAGTTAATTAATTCCAATATAAATAAATCTAGCAAGACCCCAAAATTAATCTAATCATACTTATAAAAAAAGATTAAGGGGCCAACATTTCTCCCACTCTTAAGAAAATTTCATCCTCAAAATTCTTACCTGAGTCATTGAAAAAGTGTGGATACTTTTCCCTCATAGCCTCCAAGGGCTCCCATGTGGCCTCTTCAACATAATGGTTTCTTCATAGAACTTTAACTAGCTGACCCTCTTATTCCTGAGCACCTTTTCCTTGGTGTCCAAAATCTCCACTGGCATCTCCTCATAACTTAAATCATTTTTTTAACTGCACCTCAGTGGTCTGATTGATATGAGAGGGATTTGATCTATATCTCTTCAACATGGAAACATGAAAGACATCATGAATCTGTGATAATTCCGGTGGCAACGCCAACCAATAGGCTAGCGGTTCAGTCCTCTCTACAATCTCATATGGACCCACATATCTCGGACTCAACTTGCCCTTCTTGTTAAACCTCATGACTCCTTTCCAAGGAGATGTCTTAAGGAAGACTTTCTCACTGACTTCATACTCCATCTCCTTTCAGTGTGCATCAGTATAACTTTTCATTCTATCCTGTGCTGCCTTAAAACGTTGCTTAACCACATTAACCTTATCGATTGTCATCAGAAGTAACTATGGCCCTATTAGTTTCCTTTCTCCTTCTTCATCCCAACATATCAGAGTTCTACATTTTCTTCCATACAGTGCTTCATATGGAGCCATCTGAATGCTCAAATGGTACGAATTATTATAAGCAAATTCGGCCAATGGCAATGCTCATCCCAAGCTCCTTTGAAATCCATCACACATGCTCTAAGCATTCCCTCAAGTGTCCTAATGGTCCTCTCAGATTGACCATCCGTTTAGGGATGAAAAGTTGTGCTAAAATTCAACTTGGTTTCGAGAGCCTCTTGCAAGCTTCCCCATAATCTTAAAGTAAATCGAGGATCCCTATTAGAGACTATGAAATCTGGAACCCCATGTAATCTTGCTATCTCATTAATATACTTCTTTGCTAGTACATGCAGAGAATCAGTCTGTTTAATTGCCAGGAAATGGGTTGACTTCGTCAACCGATCAATAATGACCCATATGGCATCATGCTTCCTACTAGTCTTAGGCAAACCTATCAGAAAATCTATAGTTACCCTTTGTCACTTCCACTCAGGAATGGACAATGGCTTTAACTTGCCTGAAGGTTCCTGGTGCTCACATATTTTGCTACATCTCTCTTCATGCCTTTCCATTAGAAATGCTCTTTCAGATCTGTGTACATCTTGGTGCTACCAGGGTGCATGACATAAGGCGCATTATGTGCCTCATCCAGTATTTCATCCTTAACTTCTTTGACATTCGGAATACAAAGTCTGTTTTCAACAATCATAAGTCCATCATCCCTCACTACCACTTCAAACTTCTTAGCATTCTAAATTTCTTCTCAGAGCATACTCAATTCTGCATCTTGTGCTTGTAACTCCTTAACTTTCTCTCTGAGTATCGGTCTCACTCTAAAATTAGCAATAACACAATAGGGTTCCTTCTATTTCAAACTTATCCTAAGCTTAGCCATCTCCTCCAATAGCGGCAGATAAACTGTTTGAACATGAGCTATAGAGGATTTCCTGCTTAAGGCATCCGCTACCATATTCGCCTTTTGTAGATGGTTCTCAATCAACAGGTCATAATCCTTGAGTAACTCTAATCACCTTCTTTGTCTCAAATTCAATTCCTTTTGGCTCAACAAATACTTAAGACTTTTATGATCGATGAAAATCCTCGTTTGAACCCCATACAGATAATGTTTCCAAATCTTCAGGGCAAAAACAATTGCTGCTAACTCCAGATCATGGATCGGGTAATTTAGTTCATAAAGCTTTACTTTCCGGCTTTAGTTTCCGCGAAGCATAAGCTATTACCTTATCTTATTACATCAACACACAACCCAAAACCTTCCTCGAAGCATCACTGTATATTGTATAACCCTTATCTCCCACAAGCAGGGTCAAGATTGGCGCGCTGGTCAATCTGTGCTTAAGCTCCTCAAAGCTTTTCTGATATTCCTCACTCCAGATAAATGTTTGATTCTTTTTCAATAACTTAGTCATCGGAGCAGCTATCATAGAGAATCCCTCAACGAATCTCCTATAATATCCTACCAAATCCAGAAAACTCCTCACCTCTGTCACTGTCTGGGGTGCATGCCAATTTACCACTGCTTTAACCTTCTTTGGATCAACATGTTTCAATATCATATGCCCAAGGAATATCACTTTGTGAATCCAAAACTCACATTTGCTAAATTTGGCATAAAGTTTCTTCTCCCTCAATGTCTGTAACACAAACCTGAGATACTCCTCATGTTTTCCTTCGCTCTTGGAATATACTAGAATGTCATCGATCAACATTATGACAAACTGATCTAGATATTCCTTAAAGACCCTATTCATAAGATCCATAAAAGTAGCTAGAGCATTGGTCAATCCAAAAGGCATGACTAAAAACTCATAATGTCTATACCATATCCTGAAGGCTATCTTGCTTACATCAGACTCCTTGATTATGAGCTAATGATAGCCTGACCTGAGATCAATTTTGGAAAAGATCCTTTCTCCTTACAACTAATCAAACAGATCATCAATCCGAGATAGAGGATACTTGTTCTTAATAGTCACCTTGTTGAGTCTCTGATAATCAATGCACATGCGCCATGTTCCATCCTTCTTCTTAACAAACAGAACTGGTGCTCTCCATGGTGACAAACTCGACCTTATGAACCCCTTCTTTAGCAATTCTTTCAACTATTCCTTAAGCTCCTTCTGCTCCACTGGAGCCATTCTATAGGGTGGTATAGAATTAGGTGTGATTCCAGGAATCAAGTCGATGGCAAACTCGATTTCCCTTATCGGTGGCAGACCAAGTAAGTCCTCTGGGAACACGTCTGGAAATTCCATCACAATTGGAAAGTTCTCTAACTTCCCTTCATTTACTTCAGTGTCCACAATATATACCAAGAAGGCTTCACACCCCTTACCTATTATCCTGTCAGCTAACAAAGCAGAAATGATTCTTAGTGATGGTATTTTCCTGTCCCCTCTGAAAATCACCTTCTCACCGTTGCTCTTTTCAAATTCTACCTCCTTAAGGCTACAATCTAACTTGGCATGATACTTCTCCATGGCATTCATTCCCAGTATGACATCTAGCCCCTTTAAATTTAGGGATAGTAAGTCCACTACTAGTTGAGCACCCTCGATGAAAAGTTCACAATCCTTATAAACTCAACTGATCACCACATTCCTCCCTAGAGGTGTACTAACAAGCAAAGGACTATTCAAAGGCACTAAATTTACAGTATGCAAAGTCATACTTGCAGAAACAAATGAATGCGTAGAGCCAGTATCAATCAACACATATACTTCAGAATTAAATAACTGAGTCATGCCCGTGATAACTTCAGGTGCGGCTGCAGCTTTCTCTCTAGTCATAGCAAATACTCTAGCCTGTGTCTGACCCCTTGGCCTTCTTGGAGGAATAGTCTTCTTTGTATGTTGGATCCCGTTTCCGGAACCCAACTCTCTTGCTTAAAACCGTGAAACTTGAGCGTGTGTATTACTTTGAAGGGTTGTAAAAAAAATTTCCCCATTCTTAATCCCTTTGAACCCTTAAAGACATTATGAAATATATCTTCAATCTTATAACATCCCAAAATTCACTTCCAATAGTTCCATAGTGTGCCCATACAAAAACAATCACATGCTT